>JAIPRL010001535.1:0-24069 GCA_025469235.1 Pemphigus obesinymphae | reverse complement strand
GTTAATGTTTTTTTGGTTGAAAATTGAGTATCACAATCTTCGTATTTAAAAGGTTTGACCGGTAAAATATCGGTGTCGTGAAATTGTCTGCAATGTACGTATACACTTTTTCTTTGGGTAAATGTTTTAGTACAAAATGTACAATTAAAACTATTGGTCTCCATACTAGTTATAAGATTGTAATAATAATATTGTAAATATTTTGGTAAATCAAAAGTCAATTAATGATCAAATGTCAGATATTCATGATATTAAGATATCAAGAAAGTAACTCCGTATTACTCCACTACGCGCGCGTTTGCGGATGCCAAAATGAATGCTGGCGTGAAGGTCTCGTCTTTACAGAGCTGTGCGTATTACATAATATTGCTGACATACCTATCTATTTTGTCATGGTTACGTCTACCCAATAGCTTGCACCAATGCCGCACCGTCGACGCCACTTTTATCCACTGTGTATTATCAAATACCTACTGTAAATTTACAGTATTTGGTAATATGTATACCTACTGATTACAGACTATTCCACACGAGAAAATGTTTCTTTTTTTTGTTATATTAAATTTCCTTTCTTTTGTTTTAATTAATATTGTTTCCTTTTTGGTTTTTATCCTCGGTATTTTTATTATTGATTAAAAATCTATTAAATATTTTAATATAAGAATTTACGATGTCTATACCTAAAAACTATGTTGATTAATACATTTTAAAGAAATATTATGTTGGCATTTTCTTATAAATACTATTATAAGCTACAATTATGTCATGTTCGTGTTTTGGAAATTGGAAATATTGATAATGTAGATTGAAATCAATTATACAAGTAGGTACAATTTATAGACGTAAATAGAAGTTCTATAATAATAATAATAATAATAATGTAATAGGTATATACAAAAATGTAAGCGTAAAATATTATTATCATTAGGTATATAAGTATATTATAATATATTAGGTATATATAGATATTATTTATTACAGATAATATATCATGTTAGTTATACTAAAAAATAAATAAAATATAATAATAGCTGACTGAATTATCACAAAAAATCAACACATAAAGTATTACATTAGACTTATATGTAGTGGAATTTGAGCGTATAACTTTAAGTGTACGTTTATGGGATATCTAGTGAAATGTAAATACAAAAAATTGGTTTTATCCTACAATAATATTCTTTCTTATGTGGTAGGTACATTAAATGACTACCTATATGCATACGGATATAAGATAATTAACATTAATTAATAAATATAAATATATTTATATATTATTTTTATTTGCGACGGGCGTTTTTATTTATTTAGCTGACTAAAGGCGATACTCCACGCTCTCCGTGTATCTGCCGTTCATACAATATAGCTCTCTGATTGGTTCAACCACTCGGTAACTTGTGGTATACCATTATGGTTAACCGTGTCTACCGATATATATAAACTTGGATACGACAAAGTTGAACAATAATTCTCAACTTTTGCCCCGTGTGGTTATCGGGTTATGTTATCAGTTATCAAAAAGTCCAATTATTATGATAAGAATTTTTGTTATCTATATCAGAATCCTATTATATAATATAGTGAGCACAATGCACGTGAAATTAAATTTTATATAAAACAAACATTTGAAATTTTTGGAAACGGAAAATATCAATTATACAGGTTGTCCAATTTATAAAAATGTTAGGTTGGTGTTTAACTGAAATGGTTAATAAACTACGGTTGCTATGGTATCTTGTAATGATATGATACATATGATATGACATGCACGGACTGTACACGGTACACGGTGAGCGTGGAATACCACCTTGTGTAAAATTTAATCAGGCCACCACTGCTGAGTAAAAAGGCCGGGGCACACTATTCACACGCCACGTGGTAACTCGCATTACATGCCACGCCGTGGTAATACGCATAACAAAATAGATCTATCTATTTTGTCATGGTAATACGTGTGATACTGGTACTGTGCACATTGATACCACATATGACATAACACGCACAATAAAATTAGTGAACTTTATATCTACGGGCTTGGCAAGTAGGTACGTTCAGTACGTCATCGTCAGTGCCGTTTGACATTTCAAAACGAGTAAAATGTGAATATTTATTTAATAATAATATTATTTAATAAATATGAATAATTATTCCACAAGTTCTTCTGATAGTGATTGGGAAGAAGAATTGGAAGAAATGGCTGTGGCAGTACCTATGTACAAACGAGTCCATTAGTAACCGCCGGTTTTGGGTACACCCTATTAATCAGGAAAGATATGAAAAAGGGGTATTTAGAAACTTATTTCCACGGTTGATAAATGACCCAGAAAAGTTTCGTCAATACTGTCGAACGTCGTATGATGAATTTACTATTTTACATAATTTTGATCCTTATATTCCGAGGAAAATACATCATACAGAGATGTATGTGCACGAACGTGTTCGATTAAATTTTCTTCGTTGTACGTAGACATCGTTAAAAATTATAATAATAATAATAATTTTCTAACAATAACATGCTCCGAACATATTCTGATAGTAAATGACGTAATTTACTGTCACAGGTCACACGTATTTCAAAATATTTTAAAACGCGTGGTGTGGAATGGCGTGTAAATGGGGGTCGCGACGTCGCATGTTATTAATATGATCACAACACCCGGTTTTATATACAAATTAATGCGATAACACGGGATTTGAAATTTGTGGTGTATTAAGACGTGGCATCTAAATGCGAGTTCACACGTGGCATGTGAATAGTGTGTCCCGGCCTTTAAGTACAATTGTACAAATGTCTTCGAATAAACGAGTAAATTCAACCAATCAAGATAATCAAACCAAGAATTTTTAACTCATTAAACTCATTAAACTAAATAAATATACCTAGAAATAGAAAATTAAAAGTTCACTATTAGGTATATATTTTTAATTTACTTCATATCCTAAGTTCAAAGTTAGTATATTTAAAAATGTAATTAACTTTAATTTGATATTTTCTAAGGAATAAAAAAAAAAAACGAATAAAGGTTCCAAAAATTTTAAATTTTTTTAAATATTTTCAAAATAATTTTCAATTAACTAAATTATAATTGTATAGGTACCTTGTATATAAATATATAATATACTAAATTAATTAATTTAATTTATTAATAATAAAACGACAGTGATGATAATATCTATTCCTGTTTCAGTTAGAGTAGTAAATTCGTCATAAAAAAAGGTATAATTTACATACATAACAAAAGTTATTTTTAAAATTAGAATAAATTGGTAGGTATATACCAAAAAAAAAAAATTACCTACTACGTTAATTAACTAAATTTCAGTTTATTAACGTGTTTATAATACCCAGCTCTAAATAATTTCTATCAGGACTAGGAATTATAGCGAGCTAAAATGTTTGATTAGAGTTAACTTTAATTGAGTTTTATAAAACAAGTTACTCAAAAAAAAAAAAAAAAAAATTCAACATGCATTTTTAATGCTAACAATAAGTAGGTACAGTTAAATTGTTCTAAAATATAAAATTATTTTCAAGTTTATTATTTTTTACATTTAGGCTTAGTTAATTAGGTAGGCACCTCTACTAGTAAGACCTTGGGTCAACAACCAGACATATCCACTTTTTCAAATTGTTCAGGTCCAGGAGGAACAAAAAACTGTTTTATAAATTAACAAATAGTAATAGTCTCCATTTGTACAATAACTCTGTATTTAATGATCGGATTTAGCCGAACTTTATTAAAGACCTTAGACAAGCGAAAAACTGCGCACACAGGTAGATTATAGTCGTATCACAATGTTAGACTTAAATATATGCCCAAACGAATCCATTTAAAGTATAATGGTAAGTTTTTACGATCTATATTAGCTATAATTGATCACAACAATAATACCAATAAAACTGTTATGGGAGAAAGAGTTGTATTTTCTAAGCCACTTAGTCGATTTACTATAAAAAATACCTACAGCAAAACTCAAAATAATTGGAGGGATGACGTGATGTCATCCCTCCAATTTTAAGTCCTGATTCCTTAGACTTAATTCCCAAGTCATTTTTTTCGTTTTATGATCCTTTAAAGTAGTGTACCTATACGTTCTATAATATAAGTATGTATACCTATGTATATAAAATAATTGAAATATTTAACTTTAAATTATAATTATAACTAAGATAAGTTTCTTTTTACCTTTTAGCTTTTTTTATGTTTACTTATACCAAAATTTAAAGTGCCTAACCATCTTTTAGTTTAAATTGTTCTAACGTTTAAATGTTTAGTGTATATAATATATATATTGGATTAAACTTTATAGCAAGTTAAAACAATTGATTAACTTGGTATATAGATTTTTAATAGCATAGGTTTTTTGGTTTTTATAATATATTTTATCTATTTCTACTACTATACGAGCACATTATATATTGTGGTTGTAAATTATAATATTATACAGCTGTCATACATTCGTCGAATATTTAAATTGGTTTATAAGGGCGCAAATAATCCCTAAACTCGCAACAATAACACGCACTAGCCGTGTACATATATGGAATTGTAATTTAAATTTATAAAAAACTCATCCCTAAATTACAGTGTATAATAATATATGAAACATATATACCGTGTGTTTGTATTGATATTTATACTATAGTATTACATAAGGGTCGAATAAAATGGATAAAAAACAATATCAATATATATTATATATATATATAAACAATTCTTTTGACTTTTGACTTTTGACTCTTCTATTGACTCTAAGTCTACTATAATATAGATAATCATTTTTTAAATAATTAAAATATATATTTCAGAGACAAATCTAATACCTACTTGAATACTTATCAAAACATTTTTCAATTATATTATTTTTAAGTTATAAGTAGGTAATTTCAAATAAAATAAGTAGTCCTGGTATACAGATGATAGAAGTATTATTAGACCATTTTAAAATTACTTTATTAAAATGTATTTAAACATTTTTTTATATTTCTTAAAATATGTCTTACAATCCCAAAACCGGCCGTATACCGTATTTTTAATATTTTATAGATTTAAATGATTTAATATTTATTTTTTAGGTATTATATTTATTTTAAAACGACAAAACGTACATAAAAATTCAGCAAAACATACAGACTTACAAAAATGGTCTTGCTTTTTTATTTTCATCGAATAGAACAGAAAATATAAACAAATAACTTAAGCCTCGTCGGTGATTCCTGTATAAAAGCATAGGCCGCAGCCACGTCGTGTGATTTTATGACGTCACGCTTCATTATTATTCGAGCTCTAGCGCCTTAACGAATCGACTTAGACAAATTTGAGTACTACCATTAATTTTATAAATTATTTATCTATCAATATCTAAGTCATTTTTTTCGTTTTATGGCCCTTTAAAGTGGATTACCTATACGTTCTATAATATAAGTATTTATACCTATGTAGGTATATAAAATAATTGAAATAATTAACTTTAAATTATAATTATTACTAAGATAAGTTTCTTTTTCCCTTTTAGCTTTTTTTATGTTTACTTATACCTAAATTTAAAGTAAAAATTTACGCGTAAAAGGCGACTTATCTTTACACAGGGAAATAATTGTCCTACAACAATAATTCGACCACAGAAATTTATCTTACCTCATGTCCTATTTATTTATGTAATAAAATTTTTTTTTAATTTTTAGTTGTATGGTCCTTTAAGGAAACTACTGTAAAAATCGAAAAATTATATTTTCAAAGTACCAACTAAAACCAATTTACTATAAAAAAAGTTTTTTACTCTAAAACGACTAAAACTTCTACTCGATTCTTTCTACCCGAAAAAATGTATACCTACCTACTGCAAAATAAAACATCATCTTAAAACCAATATATTCCTCGCTTCACTCAGAATCTCTGCATATGTCTTCACTATGATATTATTTCAGACTCGACTTGCTGGGGGGGAGGGGATATGTATTATTAATTTAAATTATAAACACTAATATACAATAATATTTAAAATGTAAAATATTTAAACATTTATTCGATACCGTAAAAAGTATTTAAATACTTTTATTTAAATACTTTTACTCAAATACTTTACAGTGTTTATAACATTGGTTATTCAATTTTTATAACATACTATATATAATACAATATATATAATATCTAATTATCTAAAACATATTTCACGTATTTATCCACGAACAGAAACATAATGTAAAACGATGAAATTATTGTTTTGAGTAGGTACAGCTAGGGCATTTCAAGTGGTTTAAAAATAATACAATTTTTACGCAATGTGCTTTATTCCCTATCGATACTTTTATGTATACTGTTATGGCATATTGAATCGAAAATATAGATTGTGGTTCTTATATATTGGACTGAATATACTTGTAGAGATTCCGAGGTCATTTTTATAATTGCTAAAAATATATGTTTTGCACTAAAAATCTATCAAGTTTAAAACACATAGAATTTATAAGAATCTACTTTAATTACATTACACTAATGTGCATTCGCGTAATATTAAACTTACTTCACTTCACTCTTCGTGTAAATTAATATTTATTCAGTGTCCTGTACTATTCATCTATATCTATATCTATATCTATATGACTATATGTACACGAAAATATACTATATTTTTTTTTATAGATACTTGCATTATGCACCAGACAAATACGTATACGGGGGGTGTCTGGGGGTAAAACAGCCAATTAATTTTTTAAATATAGTATAATATTCGAAAAAAAATACTTCTATCCATTCTATATATAGTATTTTTTGGTTGACTCTACTGAAAAAAATATGAAATCAGGTATCCAACATAGGTATGTGTTTTTATTTATAAAGCTGCTATATAAATATATATATATATATATATACAAAATACATATAATATAACAATAATATATATTAGTAAATTATCACAATAAAACGTTAATAGTAATGCAACATGTATTATATATAATAACCATATCCGGTCAAATTGGAGAATTAAAATCGCAAAAATTTAATTTTCAATATATCTATTATTATATATATTTGTCCTCAATACCATAAAAAATAAATAGCTATGGACAAGGATAGTATGATAATTATTTATTTTTTAATTATATACATGTCTTCTTCTTCTCCTTCGCCTTCTCTCCCAACTATTTGGGGTCGGCCACCCTGGTCCTACACTTCTACTTAACTCTATCTCCCCCATCTTCTTCACTTACTCCCACCTTCCTCATATCGCTCACCATCACATCCCCCCCATCTCTTTTTCGGTCTTCCTCTCCCTCTCTTACCAACAACATGCATTTCCCTTATTAATCTTACTGCCTCAGTCTCTTCCCTCCTTAATACATGCCCGAGTCATCTTAACCTACCTATTTTCTCTCATTTTATCTACTATCGAAGGTACCCCTATACTCCCTCTGATATACTCATTCCTTATTTTATCCCTCTCTAGTAACTCCACTCATCCACCTTAACATTCTCATCTCAGCGACACTCATTTTCTGTTCTATCTTTCTATCTACCTACTGCCCAACATTCTGTTCCATACATCATTGCAGGTCTCACCACTGCCTTATAAAATTTACCTTTTAACCTAATAGGAATTCTTTTATCACACAGAATACTTGACGCTTCTCTCCACTTTTAATTATATTCATGTAAGTAATACAAAATAATGTTAATTTATAAAATAACAATGTATATATTGTATATGTTATGACTAATGTATACAATGTACTGCACTATTTATATTATGTTTGTATTTTCGTCGTTTTAACATCACGATAAAACTATCCCTTGATATTGGCTTACATCCATTGCAAGTCAGAACTATGTATATAACACTATATATATTTGTATTATTACATCATGTTACTATATATTATATACAATTATATTTAATACTAATTTTATCCTTTGAAATACGAGACCGAATACCTCTGAAGACCTGTAGGATGTTGAACGTTCAAAATATGTTATAGTGCCTACTGTACGATTGCGATCTCTAAATAAATAATAAAGACTACATTACAATACACGCCTGCTAATTATAGTTTTTTTGTTTTTCTTTGTTCCTAAATTGCATCATTATTGCAAAATATATCTACTCGTTTAGGTAAAAACAATTTCCGGTAAACGCACCCAGCGGATGGGTTATAGCCTATTTAATCTGTTGATTTCTAAAAAAAATACACGATTTTCACCAAATATCTATCCAAATACATAGAACAATTTAAAGTGATAATTATTTAACGTCTTGAAAATCACTATTTAAAATGTAAATATATCAATTAAAACTATTGCAGACGGGTGGGCTGACAAATTCGAACTTCCGGTGTTTCGTCGTTCCTTGCAAGACCCACAAAGAATGGCCGAAAGGTTAGTAACAATTAAGCGAGCAATTAAACGTAGTCCATTGTGGATTAATTCAATCATGGAAAAATACAAAGTCCCCGTCATAATTAAGATGACAAAAACACCCCAATACGTATTAACTTGTCTCATATATCTATATTAATTGAGAATAATAATATTTAAACGTCAGTGTCTCGTTTGCCATGAATTATTTAGAAAAAAAAACAATTAAATATTTATGTAATTATTTCCATGACTATGGCGAGTTAATCAATTTTTTTTAAATAATTTTAGCATAGGTATAACATCTATATATCAGATCACGAGATTATCTAAATTTTTACATGGGTGGTTTTCAATAAAGTTATTATTAAACTTTTCAAAATAGAAAATTCCGGAAAATTCAAAGCATTATAACCCGATTTATAATAATTTTATCGAAAATCGCCAATGTAAAAATTTAGGTTATTTTATGGTGTTTAATTTTGTATAGAGGTTATCAAAATATGCTAAAATAACATAGTTTCTCAGAAACGTTCGTCTTCCGAAACAAGTTTTGCCTAGTTTTCAATAACTATAAATAGTTAACAATAAAAATATTTTACTGATATAAGACTATTTTTTATTTACTTTTGAAATGTACATAAACATTTTTCAATCATGAAATTTTCACTTATCTTACTAAAATTTCTTAAAATTGCCTATACAGAATTTCTTAAAATCGGGTATTAAAATGGCATTAAAACTTTAAAATACATTCTCGCTTTCTAAGAACAACTTCTCTCCTAGTTATTATAGGTTTAAAAAAAATATGATAGATGGGAATATTGATTATGGCGATCATACAAGTAGAGTTATTTTTAGTTAAAATGATTTTTTCAAAATTTTTTTAAATTTGAAAATATGAATATTTGACTGTTTTAATCAAAAATTTTGGATGTTTAAATAATATACTTGTCAAACAAATACTCTATACTCGGTCTTAGTTTAAGTTCTCATATTGCATTTAGTGTAATTATTCATCTTTTATGATATTCTTTGATTTAACTGAGTCCAGCCACAAGTAGATTTTGAACAAATACCGTGATTACACAAGGACAAAAAGTGGTACAGATATGAGACTATTTTTAGATTACTTTTAAAATGTATTTTATATTTTTAATTGTTAAATTTTAATATTATTCAAATGACTTCATAAAAATTGCCTATCCAGAACCCCTTAAGAATGGTTCGTATAGCGTTCTCTTAACATATAAAAGTTATAAAGAAATAACAAATGAAATTTAATTTAGTTTAAAAATGAGAATTAAATTACATATTTAATTTTAATAAATAGCACAAATACAACGAAAAAAAATCTTAAACTTTTTATTGAAATAATAAAAGTTAAATAATTACATAATTTAACTTGATGAGAATAAAAAAATTATTAACTAAAATATGACTTTTACATTAAAAATTAATATTTTTAATTTAAGTGGATGTCCTCAAGTTAATTTTTATAGAGTTCATTCAATTGGGAATTTTTCAGAAAATTACAAGAAAAATAAATATCTAACAAATGGAAAATGTTTATACGCATTTCAAAAATAAATAATAAATGGATCCATTTTATTGAAAATCTTACTTTTATGTTTTTCATTATTTGTTTAGAAAATATTCTAGAAAGATGAAATAAAAAATTTAATTTAAAGAATAACATTAATTCCAGCACCATATGGAGTCGTTTTCTATATTCAAACACATTTTTGGAGGTGGTATAAAACCAACTATTTTGATTTTATTAAATAAATAAAACTCTAAAAAACATTTTAAATCGAAAAAAACAACGCAGGGAACTAGATAATTTATTGTTATTTATCATTTGTTTTTTGTTTCGTGTTTCTAAGATGTTTGTAAGTTGTAAAAATGAGAAATATTAACATGAGTTTCTTTTATTAAAAATTTGTTTTCACTGACATCCTTTTAACTGTAATACAATAGTGGACTCGGTCGCTCAGATACCTCGGGACAAAAATTTGACTTTTCCTATTGTAATGAATTATCAGAATACTATAAAAATGAAAATGCGTTTATAACTTATACTTTTATAATTTATTTTACATTGAATGAATATAAATATTATTGTGTTTGTATTTGATATTCAAAATTGTATACATTTAAAACTATAATATTCAAAATAATTAAATAGGTTTCATTATCCTTGAAAATCTTATGCATTAAGGTTTTATATAATATCTTGTAAAGCATTGAATTATAAATTACAATATAATACAAATTTAATAATTAAAATAATCTAAATTTATTATTTTTTTTTATCTGCATAAAATCTACATAGATTTTAATTGTATAAAGTTATTAATAATATTTTAACCTAATACGTACCTAATTATCGTATCGTGTCATCGACCATCGTTGCATATTTAACTAATTCAATTAATTGAAAAATTATTTTAACTTTCTCAAAATAAAATTATTGTTATATTATGTAGATATATTTATTAAAGGTTTCTTGATTGATAAAATTCTATAATTAAGTTAAATTATATTTCATGTTTTACATAAGAAACTGCAAGTAGGTAATTATAATTTAAAAGCAAATAATTTATGAAAGATGCAATGAAAATTAAAAATATGAAAATATTATACAGTTAAAAAGTAATAATACTTAAGGCATATTGAGTTTAGGTACATTAGGTATTTAATTTATATTCAAAATGTCAAAGAATACGCGAAAGTCTGTCTAAAGCTTATATTTTGCAAATAGATAAAACAATTGTCGTATAGCATTGAATTGTATTAAATTGCGTTGTATAGTATTAAGACTTCCCAATGTTATTGTCGGATTCATAGGTATCTGATTACATTTTTTATTTGTATAGAATTATATCGTTTTTATATAGTAAGTTTTATGAAATATTATCGTATTATTTATATAATTTAAACCCGTAAAAGCAGTACTGTAAAGAATACTCTTAAAAATTATTCCGAATATCTATTGGAATAAATATGCGGGAATGCCGAATATGATTAAAATAGGAGTATTTTGGTGTTGAGTTACTTGTAGAATTATTTATAGATATAAATAAAAATCTAATTTCTACAAAATAATTTGTTTTTATTTAACAAATACGTATATAAATAAAAACAAATTATTTTGTAGAAATTGGGTATCTCTTGGAGTATTCTTTCAAACATAAAAAGTATCCTTCTAAAATTATTTGAATACTAAAAATAAAATAATACCTATAAGGACGTGAATCAAATACATACCATTAAATTCAAATTATATTACTATAGAATTTATAACTTAAAAAGAGAAAGGGATACAAATATTCTCATCTGCCCAGATTATAAAACAAATGCTGCAGTTTAATCAATAGGTATACCTCTTTTATTCAGAAAAATAAAAATTATAATCGAAAATACATTATTTTATGAAACTTGACATTGTTTTTATTATACTTTTATATAAATTATTAGGTATATAATCGAATGGATATTCTAATTTGTCTTATTGGTTTTTTTCTCATTATTTAAAAATATTTTTCATAATAAGAATACAAATATACGACAAAAATTATTTAAAGTAATAATAAATAAAAAAAGGTGGTCAGTAGGGGTTGAAAAGCATTTTGTTCGCTGGGTAGAATACTAGTAGTGGATATATTTAGATAATATAGAAAGTAATAATGATAAATCATTGAATTTTACAAAGCGGTATTGATTGAAACTGTGTAATATATACCTACCTAACTATAAATTACAAAAAAATTAAAGTTTTATGATGTCATCATAATATATATTATATTATTTTACCTATATTATTATTTTAGTATTATACAATATATGACGCTATTATAACACTTCACTGTCGGCATATTTTACTCGAACCAAACGATGGGTTTTATAATAGAACAAAAAAAAAATGTCTTTCTCTCTCTCTCTCTCTCTCCCCTATATCTCTCTTTAGGGTCAAGTTGTGGCAATTGGAAATTATATTTTTGAGTTACATATAACTGTTATTGTCATTTATAATTATAACCTTTTTCTGTGTTTTCAGTTGTATTATAACTCAATTAAAATATTTTTAGAGATTGAAACATTGCAATTCAAATTGTGATGTAGGTAGGTACTTACTATTTTTTACAAACGTTTCTATTTACATTTGTTCCATAAAAATATATTAAAACACATTTTTTGGGGTAAATGAAAATAAACAATTAGGTGCGTATGCGATGAGGACCATGAAAACTTTATTAAATTATTTTTCCATTTATAAGAATTTCCGCTTGTAAAAGGTTTTTCTTTAAGCTTTTCAAGGTGTTTTGTATAAATTTTTATAAACAAATTAAAATCCTACAATTTAATAATATTTAATTATATTTTAAAAGTAATTTAAATATAGCCTTGTGTCAGTACCATTTTTTATTGTTATGTTAATTGAATTAAAATTATATGTAAATTAAAAAAAAAATTACGTTCACGCTCTATAACTACAACTTTTCTCTTTGTAATCGCAGAACCAAAAGGTATACAAAATATGAAAAATGAGAATATTTACTGTGCTCAAACCTGTAGTTTTTTTCGATATGTTTATTTGAAAGCCTAAAATCCGTGATTAAAAAATTGTGAATTTTTAAAAATTTTAAATTAAAAAAATATATATATATATTCTTAACTAAAAAAAACTTCACGCTACGGCATAGTAAATATTCTCATATTTCATATTTTGTATACATTTTGACTGTACGATTACTAAGGGAGAAGTTGTAGTTATAGAGCGCGAACGTATTTTAATACGTTTTTTTAATTCTAAAATGAGTGTGTATCATCTTCTTATGAAAATTAGGTACTTATAGTTATTAAAAGGGCTCTTTACTCCAAAATACTTACTTAACTCTTTCTACCTGATAAATTATTTCCAGAGAAAAAAATATATTAAAATAAACATCATTGTAAAACCAATTTCTAAAATTTAAAATCAAAAACGAAGAAATATAAAAACGAAATTAAAAATAGAAACAAAATATGATGATGTCAAAAAACGAAATTTATTTTAAACAAATTTTAATTTACTTATAATGAGTTAAAACTAATAGTTTATATTTGATCGATTACACATTTGTTTAATTTATTTATTTTATAAGATATAACAATAATAAACAGTGTTGTATCTATAATATACATATATACCCAATGTTCAAAAATCTTGAATTGTTTATTTTGTGGAAAAAAGGAAAATGTCTAATAAAGAAGGGAATCCTCATTAAAAGTTTTAAAAAACGTTAAAAACAAAGAAATTTTCAAATACGATATTTTCCAATATTTTATCGATAAACAAAAACGAAAACAAAAATATATAATAATATAGTATGTTATCCCTGATATATTATTATATTATTATATTGATATATAGTATTCGAATATATTATAATTTACATGACCAGTAAAATTAATATAATAAAATATAATATTATATTATATATTATCTTCGGTCAGTACCTATATCAAAGAATCCAAAATTAATTCTAATTTTGATTTTCGACACATACTAATCACCTAAACTTATTTTTGTTTATTTAATTTTAAACTCAAAACGACGTCTTTAACGTATTTCTCGCTATAAACGATCATTTCTAAAAATCGTTTTTTCGATCGTGTTGAAAAATTTGCTATAACAGATTTCTATATATGTTTCAAAATTGACGTATCGTAAAAAAAAAAGTATACCTATATAATATAATCAACGTACCTCTTTGCTTCTGTTTTTTGCATACTGGTTGCAAGAAAGCCGAGTGTGGTGCTCTGCTACAATCTTCAATCGCACTCTTTGTCATATTCATCGGGTCATTACAACGTTGGTCCGTGTCCGTAGAGCAGACCCAACAGTTAATAGCTTCACCTGCGTAAATATAGCCAAAATAAAGATAAAATATACGTATAAACCTACATATGTAGGTTCTTAAAACGTTTACAGAAAGTAAAACGATATTCTAAATATTATAATATAATAGATACAGTTTTAGTGTAATTTCGGTGAAACCTCCGAATACCGGACACCCTCGGTCACCGAAATTGGTCGAAAAAATCGTCAGCTATTGGGTGGTGTCTGTTAGGGGAGGTTTTACTGTAATTAAAAAAAAAGTATTTTCTGGATATATTTGAAAAAACGTATTTGGGTTTCGTTTGTTGTCTATATACAAGTGGTATTGTGATAGGTAATAATGGAAAAAAAAAAAAAAAACAGGTAATTATTAAAGGTGCGGCTTACTGTAGTCGGGCAACAAAACGATACATCCGAACGCGATGACGACTATGTAAATTTGACAACGAATCATAATGGCGGGGAAATTAATTTTCTTTTTGTAAAACAGTCGAATTCAGAAAAAAAAAAAAAAAATTAAACGATAATACTATCGTTTAACAAGACAGTTTTTATCTATTTAAATATATATATATATATACACACAGTTATGGAAAAAATAAGAGTATCCAATTTATTTTTGTCAAAATAAATATGTATATTTTTTTGAACAAATATGGAAAGAATAGCAATAATAATATATTTTATAACACTGTGTATGCAAGACCGTTCGCCAGACAGGATTGTAAACAACTAAAGTGATCATCAGGAGCGTGGTGGAAAGTTCGTATATTATTATACTCCCCCACCATATCGTTCGTCTATTATTCTACGTTCCCGCGCGTCCCCCTTGCCAATACACCACTGCTATAATTACGTGTATTATATGCACATATAGACCTAAATTTTTTAGATTTTTATTTTTATTTTTTTATTTTTTGGCGTTTGAGAGTATATTAGGCAGTTATACCGTTTTCCAGCAGGTGGGGTGTGTGTCATATTCAACAGGCGTGTATCTTACGAAATTTAATTCTATACACAACACACATCATTGCGATCTCTGCCTCGTACTCGTACACATAACATATTATAATATAGGCAGGTATTTAAACACAGGTGTCACAAATTTACTTACAGCTATATGACAGTGAGGTTATATGTTTTTTTTGTTTTTTTTTTTTTTACTTGATAAATTTCGAAATTTCAACAATAATATTATGAATCGATTATTTGGTGCCCACATCAACATTAAAACTAGAACGACTCCAAAATCGATTTTTACGTATAAATCAGAAGGCAATTTAATGATTTGTGCTGACTAGATATTTTACTGAATTCCGAAATTGATTGTCCCGAAATATTATCCTTAATATCTTTCAACGTTCCAAATATCACTGTAAGATCAACTCTCTCATTCTATGTCCCTACATGCAAACGCAATTACTGTATTTTCGCACCGGTGAACCGAATGTTAACGTTAGGTAACAAAATAAAAAAAATGTTGATTTTTTTTCTATTCTCTTTTAGAGTTAAAATATTGCTTAAAAAATAATTGTAATTTATAGTATCAGATTATTATTGCTCTGATTTGTATTGATTTGTCTTGTTTCTTTATTTATGTATTATGTAATTAATATAGTATTTTTCTATCTATATCTTACTTATATATGTACTCTGTGCCCATTAGGGCGTTTATTATTAACAAAATATAAATAAAAATAAAATAATACATCCAGCATCCAATATGTTGGGCCCGAAAAACTAATATTGTATATTTATGTATATTTTATATAGATATATAGTCATACAGATAAAAGACACTATATACTTTTTTAAGAGGTTCTGAATACATGATTTTTTCAATATTTTAAGTAAAATAAAAATTTAATAATCTAAAAATATTTAAATTAATTTAAAACGTATTTTAAAAATAGCTCTCTCCTAATATCAATATATTTATTGTTTTGTGATATTTGTTGAAAAATAATATATGTTTATATATAATGCTCGAATTGGAAAAATAGAAGAAGGGGTACTCTCGGGCTTTCAATAGCTTTAGCGTTCCCTCAAACTATGTAACTTGTATACTGTAAAAAATAATTACTAAGGGTACTTTTTAAACTATTATAAAATAGTAGAGGAGCTCTGTCTCCCTGCACATCCCTCCAATTTGAGCACTGTTTATATACAAATTTGTTAAAACGGGTTCATAAAGTAATTTTAGAGTTAAAACACCTATTATAAAATCGATAGATGAGATTATTTTGGAGTGTACGTCGTTTCGGTTATTTTAAATTTACAAATGAAAATTATTGTGGTTTAAAAAAAGTAAAAAGTAAGATATATAATTTGAGTACTTGTGGATAATTTTTATAAATAAAATAAAACCAAGATATACATTTTTGTGGATTTGGGTTTTATTTTATTTATATAAAAAAGTAAGCTTTATACAATTTCAATACCATTTTTTAAATTACTAAATTAAAAAACAAAATTAGATTTACTCTAAAATATTGTCTTTTATCGATTTTGTATAGATATGTGTTTTAACGTTAAATCATTTTAAGAACCGGTTTTTAACAATTTTTAGTAAATACGTTTTTACCACTGTAAAGCGTCATTTTAACGCTCTCTTAAAGCAGTGGATATAATCTATATAATGAGATATAATACATAGATATAAGTAGGTACACTATTTGATTAAATAAAAAAGATATATATTTAATTCCTTTATAAATTAAAAACTCTTAGTTATTTAGTCACAAATTTGTTTATTATATTAAATAATATATTAACTATAAAATTATGCCATAAATATTTTGAATTATACCTATGTCCTATATGTACCTATTTTACAATATAAATTATTTATCCATGTATCTAACAATATTTACAATTTATCCAAAACTGAAAATTATATTATCAAAAAGTATATACTATGTGTATGTAGATTTTTGAGTATAAAGTATACTACAGAGTTACGCTTGTAATAAAAATTAAATCATGAAGTATTTTTTATTCTAACACCGTGGTGGTGTGGTTTTAACTTATGGTTACAGATTAGGGAATCGAAATAAGTCACACCATAAAATATTATTGCATTTTAATATTATATAGGTATTAAACTGTTTTGTAAAAGTATTTTTCATTGTTAAATGTTATTCTAAAAATAAATAATCACTCTTAAATGTATTTATTTAGATGGATTAGTTTTAACTCATTATCATTATTTAGAATAACTATTTATACTTTATATAACTATTTATTATACATAATATTCCTATGTATAGATATAATATAAAATAAGACAATACTATATTTATTTAACAGCTATATAATGTTCAACACTATATGACAATAAAAAAACTCTAGTAGCCAGTAGGTACCTATTTTGTTTTATCTTCATACATGAAAAACATTAATAAACAAAACACGAAAATCGATAAAGATAAAATATAACGAACATGGAATAATATGAATATTAAATGAAAACCAGAATACTTTAGAAAATTAATACCTACCTATTTCAATTTTTCATTCCTATGGTGAGTAGGTAATATAACGAGGAAAAATATTTTCAGGGACCTTAGTGAAACCCAGCCGTGAATTCAAGAGTAGAGGGTGAAGGAGGGTTGCTTGTCCTCTCCAAATTCCATAAAATTCCAAAAAACATACTTATAATATGTTATATAGACGTCATTTTAGGCAAATAGGTACCCACAAAAACATTCAATGGTATGTGCCCCCCCCTCCCCCGGAAATATATTTTTGGATTCGCACATGGTTTAACTATTATATACATCAATATAAAAATATACGCCTTTAGTTATTTTAGGTATAGATAACCTAATAAATTATGCAATTATCTGTTATTTTACCTTGACATTATAATACTACGGAACAATTTGAAATAAAAATGCCCGCCATTTTATATGGTTTTTTTTACTAAATACTTCTCTTTATTTTAGCACTATAGTATTATTAATATTAATACTTTCTTCTGTTACTTACTCGACTAAGCGTAAAATGGAAATTTTCAAATTAAAATATTCGAATGAGCGTATAACGAGTGAATGACTCTACCCGGCTTATGGGTGCCTTCACTTGAAATAATATCTACACCTAAAACGACAATAATTTATATAATTCTACCTAAAATTAAATAATACTACATTTAAGATGGCGTCAAATCTAGATTTTCAAGGGTTTCTGTATATGCAATTTTAAGGAATTAAAAAAATAATGAAAATTTAACTATTTAAAAATTGTTAAACGCCTTTTAAAAATTAATTTTTTAAAATTTTAAAAAAACAGCTCTTGAGGACGTTACACACCTTATTTTTAAAAGGGTTCTGTATAGGCAATTTTTTTAAACTTTTTAGGAAAAATAAAAATTAACAATTAAAATATATTTTAATATACCTACCTAATTTAAAGCAATTTACTAAAAAGTAAAATAGTTCTTCTTTTTAAATAGATTCTAGTTATAATGCGTTATAATCGTGATTTTATGGAACATACCCGTAACATTTACAATAACGTAATGCAAATGTACAACAATATTGCCGTTTTGGTCACCGCCTCGTTGCGAACATTTTTAGGCGGTATTGGCAATATTATATAAAGAATATACGAGGTGTTGGGATGCAGGTATTTAATTTTTGTATTTTTCGACTACCTAACCGTAATGATATTACCCAATTAATAGGATTTTGAAAATTGTATTCGAGTCCGCGAAGCCATTTGATCGCTCTCGCGGAGCCCTAGGATTTCACGGATAAGGACCTTTAAGGACCGCGCACACTGGAGCGGTGGCGGTGGCGGTGACAGTTTAAGACACGCCGCGAATCATACCTACTCCCATAGATCGTAACACGGGAATTACATGGAGAGAGAGAGAGAAATAGGATAATAAATAACTTCACTTCTAGAGGGCTTAATAGACTATTTTAGATTTGTACCGCAATAATTATAATCGTGACTAATTATATACGTACGTACGTACATAAATGATCCGAACAAACACTTGTCGGTCGCAGAATAGCTGATATAAAACAATACGAAGAATACGGGCTATTATTATTACACATGTATAACCTTAATAACTATTGACCCTGTCCAATTGAACCCAATCGTGAACATAACGAATATAAGCTACCGGATCCTATATAGGTGCGCCCTCGAATGATATAACCCGTTTAATTTCTATTAGCATACTTTTAATTATGACGAACCGAATACAGTTATTCGTCTAAAGCGAGTAAATTAAAATTAACAGTTTTTTTTTTTTTTTTTTTTTTTGTTTGTTTGGTTTTTATAGGTACGTCGGGGCCTTTGAAGGAAACAAATATTATGTTTACGGTTTGCGCGGTTATTGTAAATAGGTAATATAATA
Organism: Pemphigus obesinymphae; assembly: GCA_025469235.1. Classification (NCBI taxonomy): domain Eukaryota; kingdom Metazoa; phylum Arthropoda; class Insecta; order Hemiptera; family Aphididae; genus Pemphigus; species Pemphigus obesinymphae. Next base: position 4,457 of record JAIPRL010001535.1, on the reverse strand, counting down.
ATATGATCTTGATACGCCTACGTACCTACACACGCTGAAACCATTAAACGATAGTTAAGCATTTGATCATTTGTACGAAACAAAAACGTTAAAAATACGACGTGAATCGAAATGTGGTCGATACAAGAAATGTAGTCTAAATAATCTAATCATCGAGTAGAAGATAGATATTGCAATATTATATTATATACTTATGTACCTACCTAGTCAATGTTGTAAAAACAATCTAATATATGCATTTAACAATCGTGGTATACATCATCATTCGCCATGCAATATTATAGTATCTGGATAGGTATAGATAAGAGAACTAATAATGTTAATTGGTCAAAAAAAAAAAAAAATAAAAAAAATAATCAAAATAATTAGAACAAGTAAGCAAAACCCACTCTGCAAGCATGTTAAATTACCGGTTTCTAAATGTATTTTAAAATGTATTTTAAACAAAATATAGGTAATTCCATATAACATAATTTTAAAACGTTTTATTTAACCTACTATAGGTACCTACTCTCATTACTTATAAATCATAATATATAGAAACCTAAAACTAACAAAATGAATAGAAATTGTAAATATTGATATTAGTAACCACGGAAACGAATCGTTAAGGACGGACGGAAATACCGCGGACATTAGAAAAAATAATCTCTTCGAATGTGTTAGTTTTCACAAGTATTTTGTTTCCCTGTGGTAACTACAGGTATCATGACAGACATAATTGGTATATGAAGTATCTAAACTTATGTTTAGAAACCTAAAACTTGGCATGTATAAAAAAATTAATACAAATATAACTAAAAGAAAAATATATAGGTACATTTTTTTTATTTAAATATAGATCATTTTAAACATTTTCTATCCGGTATGCATTTACTTATAGTATAGGTACGTAAATAACACATAGGACACAAGTATATCATTACTGTTATTTTAAAGTTTTAAATTTAAAACAAAAATACACATTGTTGTGGTAGGTAGTACTTTTTACGTATTATATTATATTACATTATTATGTTTCCAGATTTTCTTGATTGGTTCATTGTTGAAATTGTTTTCCTTCTCCTTGTCCTGTTCGGTTAACGGACGTGACGACTGTGTAAGATGTGACTGGTGATCCATAACAAATCTCGTGTTTTTATTTTTTATTTATTTGTTATTGTCACGTATTTTCACACATCTCTAGAAGCCTAGTTTTCCGAACACCGGACGTGAATTGTGATTTTTTTACAAAAAAAAAAAAAAAAAAATAAAAAAAATATCTCATTCGATCTTTGCTAGTGAATTTTAGTTAATGATTTTATTTAGAGTAGGAATCTATTCAGTGATTATTAAAACAGATCTGGTACATTCGATTTTTTTTATTTTCACGGATATTTTCTAATGTTTGCAATAATATATATATATAGAAACAAAAAAATCAATTAATATTCGTAAAAATCTAAAATAATAATTTTAAATAATCATTATTCTTATAGTTCTTATTACTATTTGTGTAATGATTCTAGAGTGCTAATATAAACCGAAAACATAGAAATTAATTGCATATTCTACTATTATAGGACAATTATAATAGATGGTTACCTAACATATATTAGTTTATATTCTCTATATAATACGTGTATATACTATATTATAGGTTTAATAAATTGCATGATCAATAAATAAGATAGGATTGAATTTATAAAGATATTTTCCTATTTTATTAAATAAAAATGTCTAATCGTCAATGAATATAATAAATATATAATTCGTGGAGGTGGCCTTACTTTCTGCAACCTACAATAACAACTTATTAATTAATGTTAACTCTATTATTACATTCATATACCTATTAATTGGTTTAATAATATTTATTTATTACCCTAACAGCACAAATTGTTTTCACTTATGTTTCACTAATCATTTACAAATCTTTGGAACATTTAAATTTTAAATACTTCAGATACGCAAGTCGTAAATATACGATTATTAAATATTGAAGCAATGATTCAAATTTACACAAATGTCCGCACATTGCTGTCGCATAACATTTCAATCATTCACATAGGTATATTTATTAAAAATATATAAAAAGCCGAAAAAATGCTAATCCGTTAGACTACGTAGTCTTGTCACGTTTGAGATGTAGCAAAATAAATTGTATAGGATAGTTCTACAAAATATATAAACTTAAAATTGTTATAACTTCAAAACTAAGTCCGATTACTAAATTCTAATTTCACCGTTGTTCTCAACGCCAAAAAGTATATGGGTTCCAAAATAAAAATAAAAAGTCAGGGATAGGTGCGCCGGGTAGGATCAGTAGCGTATTTAAGAGGCCTGCCTTGATCCGTGTTTGTAATTTGTATAGGTATAATATTTAAAAAAAAGGACAGTAAAATAATTAGTGATTTATCAACTTTAAATTAACAAAAATATTAAATCGATACCTATATCATATATTTAATATTATTAATTTTGGAACAAATACAGTATAGTACCAGAACAATTTTTTGACCCTGAATTTGATGGAGTTTTTAAAATTGTCCGCTCGTAATTAATTTTTGAGTTATAGAAAAAAAAACCACCAAAATCGCTATTTTTTCTAAATACGTTCTCACAAGCAAGGCTATGATTATAACAAAACAGACAAGCCTGGTCACGGGTAACCGAAGTGATTTTTATTCACTTTTATAACTATTTACCTTTCTTATATATTAATGTTTGTTTTATGGATATATACCTTTTTTTTTATGTTGTGTACTGTTTTTACTGTTGTCTGTGTTGGGCATATAGGCTTTGAGGACATTTAGTACAGTTTGAGAATTAATTAATTATAATCAATGGTTTGAGGTGCCTTTACGATATGTAGCCAATTTTCTACGAAATTCACAATGACCGTGGTGACGATTTATTTAGAGCAATGCTACTGCCTCAATCGGGCTTATTTTCAATAATTTTTCAATATTGATTTTTAAATCCTTCGGTAGAAAAGAGCATTTTTGGCGTACTTTTAATTGCGGTGCCACCATTTGAAACGCCAAATATTTAATAAATTCGTTTAACACGCTGATAAAAACTTTTCAGGCTGGTGATAGGAAGGTTGGGGAAAGGGTATGGACAAGTGTAAACCGATTATTAATATTATTTTGTAGTATAGGGGGTACTTTCGTTCCGGTCACGGCCTGTTGAGGGTTAAAATTATTAAAAATGGACTTTTTAAATAAACTTTTTTTTAATTTTTGTGAAATTCGATAGTATAATCAAAATTTATATTTCATACTTAATTGATAAACCAATAAAAAACAGGATTTTTGTCAAAATGCGTTTATTATACCTTGTAAAAATGTAAAACTTCGTGATTTTTTCATTTTTTAAATTTTACTTAGTATATTTTTTATTTTTAAGAATTGACTGGAGGGACTTTGGAAGTTATAGACTTTTGAAGTTCACAAATTTACCGTTACGAATGTCGCAAATGAAATCGAAAATACCACCGATTTGTTATGAAGAACCACGTCGAATAGGTCACAATGCAATGTCAATGCTCTTCGGAAAATACTTATTAATAATAATATCTGTCATCGGTGTAGTAAAAATGTTTTTTTTAATTTTAATTCCGATTATTTTAAACAAGTAGAAACGTATTTTGAAAAATATAGGGATTTTCGAAAAAAATATTTTACTATAACTCCAAAAGTAAGTACGACCGGCCAGTTTGAAAAGACCACTAAATTCAAAGTAAAAAAACAAACTTTTTTTTATTATTTTAGAAAACAAAATTACATGGTTTGAAGAAGTTAAGTAATTTTCATGATATTGCCATTTTTGAGGTCAATCACACCTTAAGTCTTCTGCAAAAATTAATTGTTTAAAATTTATTTGGGTACCCGAGCCAAACTATGATTTTTATTAAACAAAATTGTTTTATTAACCCCCCTCCTCTATTTAAAAAATCCTGGCTATGCCACTGAGTAGGATATAGTTGGAGGATGTTGGTCAATCGTTTCTTCAGTACTTTGATAGGATAATAATGTATTATTATTATTTTAGATTTAAAAGCAATTTTAAATTATTGCTTTCAATAAATACAATTTGGAGCGTTGTAATTTTTTGGAAAAATTTATAATTATCTCTTTAAATAATAAATTATAGAATTAATTTACTATCAATCGTATAATTAAATTTTATGTATCATATATGCATTGCAAATATTTTTCAACATATTTCAATGACATTATAATATACTCGTATTGTACATTTTGTACACTATATGACTGATATTACAAAATATGGTAAGTTTCAATAACATTTCATGTTATATTATCAATATAGAACATATAGTGACATAATTCCCAAAATATTTTCAAAAATGTTAAATAACTATATCACACCGATATGTAAACAAATTTTAACTAATGAACAACACGGATTTCGAGGGGGCCGTTCAACTATAACAAATTTATGCATTTTCA
>JAIPRL010001534.1:0-79739 GCA_025469235.1 Pemphigus obesinymphae | reverse complement strand
CCCTAGGAACCCTATCATAAGCCTTCTCTAGATCAATAAATACCATACACAATTTCTTTTTGATTTCTCTGTACTTCTCTACAATCTGTCTCACACAAAATATTGGCTCCATTGTTGACCTCCCAGGTATAAACCCAAACTGATTTCTAGTAACAGTTGTCTCACCTCTTACCCTTTTATCTATTATCTTTTCCCAAATCTTCATACTGTGGCACATAAGTTTTATCCCTCTATAATTTCCACAATCCTATACATCTCCTTTACTCTTGAATATTGGTACTACACAACTCTTCCTCCACGCTTCTGGAATTTTTCTTTCTACTAGTATTTTATTAAAGAACTTTTTCAGCCATTGTATACCTAAACTTCCTAATACTTTCCATACTTCTACTGGTACTCCATCCGGTCCCAACCGCTTTCTTATTTTTCATTTTTCTCACAGCACTCCACACTTCCTCTTCCTTTATTAAATCAAATCCACCATATCCAAATTCCACTCTACCTGATCAATTGCCTCTCTCGGAAATTCCTCATTTAATAATCCCTCAAAATAGTCTTTCCATCTCTTCATCACTTCCTTTTCCTCTGTTAACACCCTCCTATCATCATCCTTTATACACCAAACATATCTAAAGTCCCTGGATTGTTTTTCTCTTTCCTTAGCCAGCCTTTACACTTCTTTTTTCCCTTCATTAGTTCCTAACCTCTCATACAACTCATCATATTTCTCTTATTTAGCTTTACTCACTGCACTTTTTGCTGCTTTAGATAAACTTTTATACTCTACCCAATCCTCCCTCTCTCTGTCTTTCTGCCATTTCTTAAACTGTATTTTTTTCTTTGATATTATCTCCTGTACATCTTCTGCCCACCACCATGTTTGCTTATCCTGTGGCATATTACCTCTACTCACGCCCATGACTTCCTTAGCAACTTTCTTAACACCCTTTGCTATCTTTTCCCACATTTTGTTTATATTCCCTTCCATGTTAAACATCTCTGTCCCAATTAGCTTTCTTATAAATACTTTTTCATTTTCACCCGTTAGTTTCCACCACCTAATCCTCGGTTCCTTAACTATATTTATTTTTTTTTGTACACCCTCTTTTTCCTACACCAAATATCCATTACCATTAACCTATGTTGTGCTGTCACACTTTCCCCGGGATCACCTTACTGTCCTTACATTGTTTCAAACCCCATCTCTTCCACATAATATAATCAATTTGTGATTTCTTCCCTCCATTCTTATAAGTTATACAATGCTCTTCTCTCTTCCTAAAATAAATGTTCAAAATTGCTAATTCATACGCTGATGCAAAGTCAAATATTTTTTTTCTCCAGCCTCATTTCTTTTTCCATACCCATACCCTCCATGCACTCTATCATAATCTATTCTATCACAGCCTACATGTCCATTCATATCCCCACCAATTACAATATTCTCATTTCCTTGTACTCCTTGCATTACTTCATCCATCTCTTGCCAGAACCCCTCTTTCTGACTTTCCTCACATCCCACTTGTGGAGCATACGCACTTCCTATATTTAATACCTTATCCTCTAATATTACTCTCACTAAAATAATCCTATCACTTTTTCTAATCACCTCTACCACTTTTCCTTTCATTTCTTCATCTAATATCACTCCTACCCCATTCCTTGTACTAGTCCTTCCTCAATATATGATTTTATACCCCTCACCAATTTCTCTTGCTTTCACCCCTGTCCACTTTGTTTCTTGCACACAACAAATATTCACATTTCTGCTCTTCAAAACTTCTGCTAACTCCCTACTCTTACCTATCAATGTTCCTATATTCCACGTACCTACTCTCACTTTGAACCTATCCTGCGTACTGAAGGGCGAATCTAACCCAAAACACTTTGGTGCTTTCCCTACACCATCGACATCACGGTCGTTGGCTAGACCCGCACATATAACTGATGGAACGGCTACCGTAGCCGCTGTCAGGCTGGTATTGGTCACTTGGTCCCTTAGGCCATCTCCACGCCCAAGTACGCAATTTTGTTTTCCCCGCGAACATCCGAGATGGGAAAACTCGCCTATTTTTATTATGATAGTGTATTTTATCAGCTGCTTTAATTGCAGGAAAATACTGAGTACCGAAGGCCTCACCAACAAATTGACTTAAAAAGGGTTACTTTAACTAAATATCTTAATAAATAATTTTCAAACAAGTTAGGGTAGCCAACTCTGCGACCGTGTTAAATTCCCGATTTCTATACGCATTTTAACCTATAATTCCATAAATAATTTGAACTATTATACTTATTATACATAAAAATAAGCAATATAATATATATATATATATATATTATATATATTTTATATATATTATAAAACCAAAATTAATAATATTGATCTTTCTAGTAGGAAAATCAATAATGTTCCTTATAAATATGTGATAAAAATATTATAAAACGAATACGATTATCTTCCTAATAACCAAATTAACAATCGTAACTATGAGATTATAAGGTATCTAAAATTATATTTGAAAGCTAAATAAGGAGAGTAGGAGATGGAAGAACTTTGCTCGTTAGGTAGGCTACAAATAGGGAATATTTAAAATTTGGAATCAGTGATAAATTATTATTATCTATAAAACGATATTGAGCGGAGCTCAAATTTTGTATAAAAGTTCATAACTAAGTTTTTAATTTAATGATGTCACCATATACCTAAATTACTTTAATAATATATATAATAACCATTTAAAAATAAATTGATATCGTATATAAATTATATAAAATAATGAGTTAAGTAGGAGTTATAATTCGTTTCTACGGGTACCTATATTAATATTTACAATTTGTGTTCCTTATGTTTGTATTAGGTTTCTATAGATGTATAGAATTAATAAATTAATTTTTGAATTATAATTAATTGTTTAAATTAAGCTTAGAAACGAGGAGTTTTGCATGCATTCAAAGTAAGTTTTTCGAACTTTTTTTTATTTAATTTAAGATTTTAGTTCAGAGGAACTATTCCTATATTGGAAGGATACTTGAGTTTGAACACTGTTGTGTACAATAAAAAGTGATAAATACTTTTTTTGTGCAGAATTATTTTTGTAAAAAGTCTAAAATTGCGAAATCGTGACCGTTTTGCTGTAAAATGCGAAAAACAACGAACATGGACGTCCAGGTTGAACACATTTATTTGGAGGGGGGCAAGCTCTAATACAATTGGGGGAGACCATATCATAACATTGAAATCCATCACCTTCCGCTTTGAATTCAAAACAAGCACATTTTTGGATTTTACCTATTATTATTCATTTTACTATACCAGATACTTCCTATTATTAGTGTCGTCCTTATTATTAAATATGAGATTTTTAATTCCATATTCCCTCATTTTATTTGATACTATAAGAAAGAACTTTGAATTAAATGTGGTTATAATTCATAAAATGTTAAATTCACATATAAATGTGGTCACGATCTTCACGTGTTGACTTATAGTTGAAAAATTAAAAATAGACAAAGGAGGTAGTTTTATATTTTTTTTAGCTCAATTCAAAAAAATTCGTCTATAGAGAGCAGTTTCTTAATATACCTATGTATATAAATTTAAATCCCAGAAAACAGATACAAATTGTGAATAATGATAATGGTAATCCACAGCAACAATAATCTCACGCAAGGAAAGACAGACGGACTTCAGGTAAAAGTCATACTCTTCGAACTTGCTAGATTTTCTATTTTATATTTCCTTAGTAATTATGAATAACACAAATGTAAAGAAAATTTATTTTTCAAATCAACAATATCCCATCATAATTATTTCAATATATCGGCAGGATGGTTGGCTGTAAAGAACAAGAATATAAAGCAGGCAACACACAAACTTGAAAAAAAAAAAAAAAAAAAAACGAAAAATTTGCGCATTAGGTACACCGCGTAAAATATACGTAAAATGTAATATTGTGTTTTTGTTCGCGTGTGCGTCAAACTGTGTCAGGTATGTAACGTTCGATGTGAACATCCTTTGATGTTCGAATAATCTAAATCGGAAATTTGTGTGGACATAACGCCACTACAAAGTTTGATAAGCACCCTCAAAAATGGTTTACAAAATTATTTTATTTAAATATATTTATATGGATATTTTTGATATGAGACGTAAGAAAATTTCATTTAGTAAAAAAAATTGTCTAGTTTCACAAATCCATAACCACTCATATATTTTATTTTTTTTTATTTATCGATCAGTAACATGAACATATTAATGAATCAGTTTGCGTGGAAGAATACACAGAGACTCCGAATGTGCAAATAATTCTGTATCCATTATGGATGTGACAAACCACAGTAATTTAGGGGACCTAATCAGAACCTATCCGGCCTGTATTAAAGGTAGGTTATTATAATGAAAATAAATATAAGTATAACTGTTATAAGATATAAGTTATAAGCAAAACTGCAGTAATTATAATATTATATGGGAAAATAACATAAAATATCTCCTAATATAAAATCTATAATTTAGAAGGCCAAAAATATAATGAATAATAAATAGGTAGCTGAAATATGTATTATATATAAATGTGTATTATATATATACCTAACAAAAAAGCTCAGTGTTATTTGAATTTTTAGATTTTGATAAGTTTCAAATAGTAAATGATTATTTTCTAATTTATAATCTATAATTTATTTATTTTTAATGTTAATATATTACGTTATGATTTATTAGTTATTTTAATTACAAGTTTGTTGTCAATGGTAATGTATGATATGTAATGTTAAATTATATATTATACATCAATACTGAAGTTCGAATATGTTAATATCGAGCGCATCGAGTACAAATATTTTAGTTGTTAATTATGTATATAGTCTTAACTCCCCCAATAATTAAATCCGATTTCTGGCAATTACTGTTCTCCAGAAAACTGGCAACTGATGAATTGCTTATGTAACGTTTGCAACGAACACAAATGAATGTATCTGACACACTTGCGTATTCGTGTTATGCTGCAATGTTAGCAATACATTGTGTCAAAATGTGCAAATATATGGCCCGATAAAGGTGTCTAAACTTAAGATGTCCAAGCTTAAAAACTTAAAAACATAAGTTCTCGTGTTTTTGACTGATCGAAGCCTGTGATTTTGTCATATTTGGTTTAGTTATTTATTCAATGAACAATGCACATAAATATTTAAGAAATTATATGATTATTATGATAATAACAATATTCGATTCTGAGCGTAACGAGGAAACTAGTGGGTTTACAATGAACTGTATGTTTAGTATGTTTATTTATTTTTTCTCTGTTAATAAATTTTTGACCAAAAGGAGCTGAGGATGATCTTTGGCGTCAGTATGATATTGATAGGAAGTCGGCTGTAAATGGTACTCAGATAAAACATAGCATATAATAAATAATACATAGCATTTTTCGAATTTTCCAGTACATTCCTTGGGGAAAAAGAAATACTTTCTTTTATACGATGTATTTAGTCATATACTGTATACATACATTTACAATGTAGACATACAATGTATAGTGTATACAGTGCCGGATCTAGGGGGGGGCGAACTGGGGCACTTTCCCCGGGCGCCATTATGATGGGGCGCAAAATGTAAAAATATTTAAACTTTTCGTCCAGTTTTTGATCCCATTGATCACTTAATTTTTAATAGGAATTGACGAATGACCTTTTTCCTTTTTTTTTTGCTTAAAATTTTAAAAAGGGACGCTAGAATTATTTTTTGCCCCGGGCGACAAATTCTCTAGATCCGGCACTGAGTGTATAATATACATAACTTCACCTACAGACTACCTACTATACATCCATACGGTGTATGACTTACTTACACCGTATACATACTTATACATTATACTGAAATTTTAATATTATTACGTGATTTATATTTTATTATATTTTTGGCTACTATAAAGTGTGATTTTTGAGTTATTGGAATTCAACAATATCTGTTGAAGTAACTGGCTAAAATAAATGACATGTTTATTCAGATAATAATGTTATACTGAAATAATATAATATAAGTATGGTAACATTTTACAATTTTCTTTTGTAAAATTTATGTAGGTGTATCACACTAAGCTCCGCTCAGAATCGTTAATATCGAAAGAAATGATTGATCTTTGCTTTCAAATTTAATATATCCACCACTGCAGTATCCTACCAAACAAATACAGTGCTTCCACTCCTTACTGACATTTAACGAGTGAAGTACACATTTTAAAATATTCTATTACTTTTCTATACGATTTTTCATTAATTCTTAATAAAATTTAAAATTAATATATCTATATAACATGTACCACAATCGTTAATAATAGTAATAATTAATAATTTATTATCATGTTTTGTATACTAGTGGCTTATTTAAGGGGCGATTAGGGAGATATATCTCTCTTTTTGATCTATTTTTTAAAAAAAAAATTGTAATAATACATAATATAAATAAAAATACTATGAACATTACCCTTATTGTCTACTTCAACACCTGAACGTACAGCTTTCATGTTTGAAACGAGTCAATAGTTATTTTAGAATTACTATGAAGGAGGTTAGATTAGTACCTAAATAAATTAATAATCCATTTATAGAGCACTAAAATTTAAGGTTGAAGATATAATTGATAAATTTGACAAGAAAAACAGGAAATCATAATTACTATTATAAATTACAAAAATGTATAAATGAAAAATTGAACTTTTTTTTTTACAAATTTTTCACATTTTTTAATCTACATATTATTTAATACTTTCCACCTTTACAAAGTCCTAAACACGTCACTATTGTATATAATATAACAGTATGGACTTACTAGTAGGTTTTATGAATACGTTTGGTTTTTCCATTTAAACCAATACAGAATATAAATTATCTTGGCAGTTAATTTTAAGCAAAAGAAACTAAATCACGAAATTATTTAAAAAATTTAATTTGCGAGTATGTTAACTGGTATAGTCCTGACAGCCGATTGATACATTGATGTCCATCTTCATATTTTTATAAGTGATATACATTAACATATGAAGGACAAATATTTTATTAATTGCCGAAATTCCGAGACAGCTTGTCTTATTACTTTTTACGCGTAGATTAACTTTATATTTTTACTATTAATTTTTACACGCACTTTAAAACCACTTAGTCAAAAGTAGTTTTTTTTTCCATGTTTAATGTCTTATAAATTATAATTTAAGATAACCATATAACATTAAAAAAATAAAAATATGCATTATAATATTATAGCTGCTGTAAGTAACAGAGAACAGATATTTGTTGAATTATTATAATTTTTTTTATTTTTAATTTTTGAAATAATAATATAGCATCATTACTAAAAAATAATTCAAAGTAAGGGTTGATTTATTAAAGAAAACTATAATTATTAATAAAACGCCATTATTCTTTGCATCAATTTTTGTCAAATCATTGTGGAAACCTATATCCCATATATGGGATATACCCAATTTACTTTATCTACCATGAGTATTAAATTTTTTATAGCATGATGCTTTACTATTCAAAAATAAAAAAAATTCAAGAAAAATTTTTTGAAGCCGTACTGAATATTTATCACTAAAATAATGCATTACATTTAATTAAATTGAATTTTTATAATCAATATTTTCAAATAGCATAGTTTGTTTCATTCAATATAGACCGGGTACCTGCATACCTATCTTGTTATTCCGTCATTTTTAATCATTTTTAAATAACTAATATTTACAAAAACGTATTCTTAGCTTAGTGTTTATATTAATACTTCAATAAATATTAATGCCTATTATATATAGTTTTACCTATTATGAATTAAATGTTTCAAAATTGAAAATTGCTCTTAATTGCCCAAAACTAGGTAAAAATTTAAAAAATTCTTTTTTCATAATTTACATATATACGTTTTTGATGAAAATTTCAAGTTTATAGGTCTAGTATTTCCCAAAATTCGTACACATTTCATTCCAAAAGAATACATATTATTGAATAAAATGAAATGGAAATGAAAAATTATTGTACCGATCGATTTTTTAATTTTTGTATGAAGCTAGAATGGTGTACTTTTAACACTGTATTAAATTTTAGGTCTTAAAAACTAAAATTAAGCATATTATGAATAAAATGTATCAAATTTTCATATTGCTATAAATAGCCTAAATATGGAAAAAATTTTCGAAAAATTTATTTTATTAATATTTTACGTATGGTGAAATTATGCGGTGAAAATTTTATGCTACTAGCATCAATATTTTTGGAGTTTTTATTATTATTATATTATTATATTATTTTTTATTTTTGGAGAATAATTTTACCGAAATCGTGTTTACCGATTTTTATGCTAATTTTTTAATAATTTTTCTTACATGATTATCGAAAAAATTAATAAAATCTAAAAATAACCTTTATAAAGTACCAACTAGATGCAATTTACAACCAGAAAATAGTGCTACATGTAATGATTGGAACATTCTTCTTATACATTTTTTGGGTACAGACATAAAAAAAACACAACATCGTTAATTATACATTTAAAAATGAATCCTCACTTCACTCAGAATCTAAAAGTATAAATTTTAATACATTTATTAGGTTAAAACTTATGAACAAATGAAATGGGGGGGGGGGGTAAACACCCAAACGTTACCCCCCTGGCTAAACCACTGGACAACAATATCTGATGTATATCGCATTTTATACATACTATATTCTGTGACTTCTTATAGATTTTAGAAAAATAAAAAAAGTAATATTCAATAGTTAACAAAAATAAATACTGTTATCCGATAAAAAATGTTGAAATTTAATCACAGATTAATACACAACACTAAAAATTGTGCTGATACAGAACTATTTTTAAATTAATCTTAAATATATGTAAATATTTTTCAATTATTAGATTTTCATTTTTCATAAAACGTCATAAATATTTCTTATATATTGCCTATACACAACCACTTAAAATTCAGGTGTGTAAGGTAATTTTAAACTATATTTTTAGAATCCAGAAAATGTAATTCAGTGTATTAAATAATATTGAAAAAATTGGTTATACCAAACATTAAAATGGTACTTTATTTTCGATTATCTTAATATTCAAAAAACTCCAGCAGCGTGGTTTTAATGTTCAAACTGATGTCAATAAGTTTTGTATGTTTTTCTCTATAAGATAAGATAATATAATTATTATATTACAAAAGTTCATTAAAAATATCTTAAACAGCCTTTTAAGAATTTTGACTTTCCGTATTTTAATGTTTATTTAAATTCTGAGCATAGCTAGGGAGGTTGTGGTTTTACAATGATATTTATTTTATATTTTTCTGTAAACACTTTTTTTACCAGAAGGAGTACTCTGATCTTTACAAGCTTACCCGATTTCCAGTTGAAAATTGCATTTATTGTTATTATAGAGAGGTCATTTTTCGATTTTCTTAATAGCTTTTTAATGCGTAAGGAAAAACTACTAAAAAATGATGAATAAACTGCAAATTCGTCAAATCGAGATTTTTCTTTTCTTCGTAATTTCAAAAATAGTGACTTTAAAATCTTGAAATGTACATCGAATATTTAATTTAGTATTATGTTCACATGATTAAATTTTTTTTAATGGTTTAGCAATTTTAGGCTATTTATAGATATTTTAGTTATTGAGGTTTCTAAGTCCTAAAAGTGGTAATTTTGATTTTAAGAACTGAAAATTGTATTTAATGTTAAAAATACATTACACTTATTATATTAAAAAAAATCTCAAAAATCCGTAGTCACGATTTTTTTTTTTATAGTTGTTTAAATTTTTTTGTTGGTTTATTTCACGATATTTCATTTAATTAATTGTGTACCCATGGACTTAAACTGATACATTTTGAAAAAAATATTTAACCAAATTAAGCGCTAAAAATGTTTTTATACAATAAAAATAGTGTAAAATATATTTCTTAGCACAATCAATACATAATTTTCCTATTGGATTATTTGATGCGTTATATTAATATTGTATATTATTATATACCTAATAATTAATATGATATTGTGTTTTAAAATGTCTTTCAATAAAATGATTTTGAACGATTTCCGATATAAAATATATATATTTCAAAATTTTAAACTTCTATTAAGGCTCCAAAATTGTGATAACTTTTGAAAAATATAGTAAATCAATATAAAAGCTAAGTACTTTGTAAAAATATCAAGTATTTTTTTTAACGAAATTCAAATATAGCACAATTGAAAAAATAAATTTACGTTAATTTTACATATATTTTTGGTGAAAAATTTAAGTCCCTTGTTACCTTTATCTTCGGAACTACAAAGACATAACAAATCTCGAATTTGAGAAATCGTGTTTTTATGTACTCTTACGTCAGTTTTTCCTTATGCTTTAAAAAAATGTATTGAGAAAATCTAAAAATAACTTCTTTAATGTATCTACCAACTTGATGCGATTTGCTACTGGATAATATATAAGTACGTCTACTAGAACTGTTCGTACAAATACGTGTTTGAGGAAAAGAAGAGATAAAATTCACAGTTTAGAACAATCTTAAAAATAAATCCTAGTATACCTGTATATAGGTACGCAGTAGCAAAGCATGTATTAACCAAATGGGTATAGACACATTTTAAAAGATTTCACACTACTACAATAAAAATATTCACGATATTAAATTATATAAAATATAATAAATATATGAAATATATTTCATGATATAAAATATTCATGATTAGTAGTAAAAATTCTTAGTACATACTCAAATAATATATTATAAAACAAATTGTTGGTATAGGTTGTAAATTAATCTTCCACTTTATAATAAAAATAATTTAAAAAATAAAATCATAAAATTAACAAAATCTATATAAAATAAAATAAAAATTATAAAGTATAATCATCGGTAGGTACCTATAATAAAATAATAAATAGTTATTCGCACAGAAATACGTGATAGTGACAACATGGAAACACGAGGTTAAAAACATACCTCGTAAACGAAGAAAAACTTGTCTTAAACAACATTACCACAAATAACTCGGTATACCGTATACATGTATAACGATAGTCAACAAATATTAGCGCTCTGTATGCCAAAGTTAGTAGCGGGGTGGAAACTGGTCTCCAAAATTAAAAATTACAAAAATTATAAACAGTAGACTGGAGACATTATCTCCTACAATTGTTCACTGTATATTGCCAAATACACGCACCCGCTATATCAGCGCAGTACGACCACATATCGTAATGGAGACAACTGTTGGTCGGTGTCTCTACGTTTTTTATATATCATTTTTGAAAGATTAGAAACAAATTACGCAGTGAGTTAAATGAAATAAATTAATTGAAATAAAACCATTTTTCATTGACATTTATTACAAATTCTTCATTTTTAAATTAAATACTTTTTTAGTAATTCCTAAGTGTAAAATAGGGTAGACCAGTAGTGGCTCGTAGGTGAAATATTTGGTGGTACACAATCAAAAAATACTATGGATTAATAACAAGTATATGAACAATATTATATTATGTCATTTTCTCTAAACATATATGTATTCATGTATAACATAATTTAATTTCCTTATGTCTATATATGATAACATCTGAAAATGGGTAGATAATAATTGCATTAAACAAGAAACGTCGTTACGACATATGACCACGGAATATACTTAGATATACATAGTTGGTAGTTCAAACCAGTTTTGTGCGTCATGCTATATAATTTACACGGTGTATTTTTCGCCAGAGAAGGAATAAAATTAAACTGCGTGTGTGCAAACAGTGCATCATATAAGCATTTTTAAAGTGTGCGCAACGAACAGCGCTGCGGTTGCCTCGCGACACTGGCAGTGATGGAAATCACGTAACGGCCGCCGAGGCGTCGCCGAGTAGCAACTAACAATACAGTGGTGCGAAGCGTGATAATATGTACAATAATAATATTTATAGGCATGACAATTACTTAAACTATAAATAAATAATAATTTTGTATATTAAAAACATATTAATTTATCGAAATTTTAGGTGGTGCACTTGCGCCTGTCCTCCTTAACACGAGCAACTACTAGGGTAGACACTGTCTCATTGTCTCTTATGACGCTTTATGTATATCTAATTGTGAAATTTGAATAAAAATAAAATTCGGATTTGATAGGTTTGGGCAGTATAGAGTTTAAACTTGGTCGCTTATTCCTACCTTATAGGTACTTGGCTTAATTCAATATTGGACAGGCACAAGTCCCCTTTAGAAAAGTCTGTGGCATTAGTTAATTTTATCAATTCTTTGAAGCCTTTCTGCTTTTTTGCCGTTTTAGAAAGAGATTTTTTTCGATGTGTGTGGATAAATACGATTCTGAGTTTTATTGACCCTACCTATAGTATAAATCCTAGCTACGTGCTCGAATTTAGCGTGTACCTAGTGGCGTACACTCATTTTCCGCAAAGGGTGTCAGCACACATTTACAACATACCCACTACTTATTAAATGTATTCAAACAATTTTTGTAATTAATTTTGTTACTTAAATAACGTGCATAATAGATAATCTTATAATTAATCAACAAAATATCGGAATAATATTAGTCTACCATCCATTACTTATTATCATAGGGGTGACGACTGACACTCCCGTACCCCTCCGACTGCGCTACTGCCTGTATCCGTAATAATATACTTATTTATTTACGATTACATCAAAAGAATTAATCACATAATTGTAAGACCAAAACATTTCAATCAGAATCTAAAAGAGAGGTTGATCGAAACAAAAAATGTAACTTTCATTAATGTATTTTAAACTAGTTGGATTTAGCCCGATCATTCCATGATCTAGCTTTATACAGTTATACCAGTGGCGGTTCATATTATGGTGCACAGGAGCACGTGAACCACCCAAAAAATGTGTATACAATTTTTTTTTAGATTTGTATATATATTATAATTTAGTTATTATACACATAATTGGTAATTGGAAAATTGTTTATTAAAAAAGGAAATTTTTTTATAGGTTTTGGTGTTGACGAGCATATCTATTAACGATTAGATAACTTCGCGTAGAACAAATTCGTTGTTCACCGGGGGGCCGTACTAATATTATTTACATACACAGAGACGTTGGCCGATAACACATGGTATTTCGGAGCACAATCAATTTGTGCACTAAACCTGTATTCATATGCCGCGCTGTCGTGTGTCACGATAATCTTCAAAACAACAACGCTCCATGCCCCCATGCAAACAAAGTAATGATAATTTTTATTCGCGACGGCCGACGAGTATGCGACAAGTTATGCGACGAGTTGCGAGTGTGAAGTGTTTTTTACGTCACTTTATACGATTAATGATTATTATTATCATTTATTTTATACTTTATTATATTATATTATTAAAATATTGTATATTTGCCACCTATATTATTTTAGTATTTACGGTAGTATTTTAAAATTGTTTTTATTGATTCACATATCTTACAAATTTTGTGCACCACCTTATGCAAATCCTACGAACCGCTACTGAGTTATACATACTACTATACTACCCTAAATTACCGATATTTAAAAATATAAAATGAAAATGGGACAAAGGGCTGACAAATTATAGGCCAGTAGTAATGAAAAGTTTAAAATTTAAATACTATTATAAATGCTTAAAGTAATATAACTAGGTACCATAGATTTATTTAACGGAGAGATTGAAATATTTAAATCTACATAAACAATTTTACTAAAATTATATTAGAATATTGAAATATTTCTAAATTTAATTTAAATTATGTTTTTTGTTCCTATACCAACCTAGTTTTAATTAATGTTTAATAATTAAGTGATAATTATTTATATAGATACACATAACTACATAGTACCTACATGTATATGGAAACTATAATTAAATGGTATGTTACATTTGATTATTTATTTTTCCGTTACTCAAATTTTATTTAATATTTCTGCTCATTTTAATATGAAATAACTAATATTAATATTTTTATAATATAAATAATAGTCAATGAAAAGAGAGCAGTCTTTGAGAGAGAGAGAGAGAGAGAGAGAGAGAGTTAAAATCCTTCTCAGACATTTCTATAAATTATATTTTCTGCGTAATACGAGGGGCAAATGATTAGTACATATTTCAGTGACTGTATGATGATATTTATCTCGTTGGAAGAAATGTGTGTCTGTATATTGAAAAACAAAGATGTTAATTTATATCTAAAGAAGTGTATATTCATTTTTTCAATTTTAAATTTTCACCATTTTCGACAATTTTTACAATTGCATACTAAATCTAATAGATATTACTCGCATCAGGAACACGTATTCAGAGTAGTCTATGAGGTCTGCCCTCCCCCTCCCGATTTATTCTTTATAATAGCATTTACAAACACTAAGAAAAAAAATTTTAATATATTAATATTTGTTGAACTTGTAAAAAAGGACTCTGCACAAAAAATAATTCCTTAAATTACTTAAGATAATGGAAATTTATTGTGCAAATAAATTTAAAGACTCCATAACGGACCATAAATATAATAAATAGTAATAACTACGTAGTATTAATTGTTTTTAATTAAAAACTTTATTCTTAAAAATAAAATAATAAAAATTAAAAGACTTACTTAAGGAGAAATATGAGTATATGATAACGGTATGTATTATTGTTGTACAGTCTAAATACAACAATCAGCAACACACAGTATTAAACAGATAAAATGTAGACAGCAATGATGAACATGCGACGGTCGTGGTAGGTCAACAACTGTCGCCATGGTAAAGGTAATATCTTACCTACCTGTTTCCTATTTGATTTGATTTTTTTTTCTTTTTCAACCGTTATTTTGACTATTTCGACTGACCCGCTACCCTATATAGGTAGGTGGACTTCACAATAACGAATGATAATAATTACTGAATATTATATTTTTCTGTATACTTGTATATAATATTATAAATACTATGTCTGTTATTCACTGTTCATGTTACTGCCTTCGACTGGCACGTTACCACCCTACATTTTATCTGATACAGGTTTATAAACTAAAACCGGTTTTGTAAAGAATCATTTTTTTTTTTAATGTATTGTGAATAATATTATAGGTATATAACCAAATAAAAAAAAAAAAAGGAGATATTATTTGAAATACGTATTTAATGATTTTTCCAGAATATATCGGTAGGTATATTTAATCAATCCATCCAAATTATGATAATTATTATTATATTATTATACTCGTATTATACATTGAGATTGAGATAGTTTCAAAATGTAATAATTATATTTTGAATAATGAAAACTACAAATATTTTTAATATTTTTTATGGTTTCACCTATTATATTTTATTTACGGTATGCTCTTTTACTCAGAAAAAGAAATCCTAAAAATGTTTTTTTTATCTTTATTACTCCTACTTAATATAAACAAATAAAGTAATTGATTAATAACACATCTTAAATACGTATTATTTTATATGCCCGATATGAACCCGTATATTTACTACAGCAGCTGTATTAATCACAGTCGGAGTTAGTGATGAAAAAAGTCAATACATTATTGTATTGACTATCGGTACTTTATTACTTTCCAAATATTCTCTCTAATTTATGTATATTAATATTTATTATCTAATATTAATAATCAGATTAACTGTGATTACCTATAAATTATTTTTCTTTATAACCTACAAACATGATTCATTAACAAGAAAGCTATGACAAAGGTAACTTTTATTTACAAAGTCAATGTGTTAACTACGACAAAAAAAAACATACAATATACAATCTGCGATACAATCTATAATGAACATTATACTCCGATCAAATATTTACGTTACTTTAATAAAACTTATATCTAGATACAAATCTTTAGAGGTTTCGTGGCTATTTCCATGATTTTATTCAACAATTTCACCTTATTATTATACAGTTTGTATAGATAAATACATAAAAAAATATGTAAGCGTAACCAAGTCTGATTTCAGGATAAATTGGTTTGTATTAAATAATTTATTTTTAAACTAGTTGGACATAAGTATATAAGGATCAACTAGTTTTAGACTAGAACTAACTAGTTCGTTGTAATATGAAAGATCATACTTCCGGACAAACTGGTATGGTCTAGGCTAAACTGATTGAGGTTGTTTTAGAATAGTACCATTTATATAGGTATTATTTAGTAAATAAAATAAAATATAAAGTAAATGAAAAACGAAGATTTATTTTTATTAATTATTTTAATACTATATTGATTGAATAATTATTACACTTTTAAATTAAAAATGTTATCATAGGTAGTAGAACTTGCAAAAACAATTGATAATTTAATTATTATTCTATATGATATTTAATAATAATAAGTCTTAATTTTTAATATGTTATCCATTTTATTTAATTAACTACATAATATCTATAGTATCCATCAGTATTTAGTCAAGGTCAAATTATATTTTTTGTGAACTTTCATGTTTTTTAATTATTTATTTATATAATATAATCAACGGCCGGTGATTTTTAACAAAACATTACAATATTAAAATGAAATGACATTGAAATTAATAGATAAATATAGTGATATTACCACAATTTGTTTTATATTTAGCTACCTATTTATTATCCTAATCTAAACAGGTTTTTCGTATTCCCTATAACGTAGGTATTTCAGTCGAACTCATTTTATCCAAAACATAAATATATATTTATTTAATAATTATTAAATTATAAATATAAATATTCTACCTATTATTACCCAACACTAGAAACGTACTCTATAGGAAAATTATAAAGTTGCTTTTTAATTAGTTGTGTGCTTATTTTAAACACAAATCCAAAATTGAGGAAAGAATCGTAAACCTGATTGAAAAAAACTGGAACCTAAAACTATAACTACAAGTACACATAGGTACTTAACCATTATAAATTATATTATATAATATACTAATATATAATATATATACTTAATAATAAATTCAAATATAATATATATTAATGATCCAAAAATAAATATATTTTATTTATATTTATATAATAAATATAAATTATATATAATATAGGATATATTATATATAATAATATATAAATATAATATAGTATATATAATAATAATAGGTAGAATAAATATTCTACCTATTATTACCCAACACTAGAGACGTATTCTATAGGAAAATTATAAAGTGGCTTTTTAATTAGTTGTGTGCTTATTTTAAACACAAATCCAAAATTGAGGAAAGAATCGTAAACCTGGTTGAAAAAAACTGGAACCTAAAACTATAACTACAAGTAGGTACTTAACCATTATAAATTATATTATATAATATACTAATATATAATATATATACTTAATAATAAATTCAATTATAATATATATTAATGATCCAAAAATAATAATTACATAACTGAATACAATAACATTTATTACATAATAATAAGAAATATGTAATTTATTACGTATAGTTACTTTACAAATATAAATAAACGTTCCTTCTTCTTACCTTTTATTTAGTAAATTCGTCCTATTTCTTCCTCTTGTTTGATGTTAACGTCTTCACAGTCGGAAACAATATGACGTATTTCTGGTCCGTTCAAACATTTTTCTGACATAGGAATAAGACCGCAATTAGATTAATGGTCCGTGTTCTATAAAGGAATTAATTTATAATATTAGAAATACTATTTATTTTACTGTTAAATGTAAATTTTTAATCAAATATAATGTTGTTAAAAAACTGTTCCGATAAAAATATTATTTCCAGATAACCTCTGTGTATTTTATGCCTTTGTTGAATTTTATCTAATTAAAACTTCTCGTTTATTTAATAATAATGATTATTATAGATACATTGTACACATATATTTATACGAATAATATGTATTCTTGACTCTTGTACCTAGGTACCTAGTACTTATCTATATGCATTACCCGTATTCTACTCGTAGGTATTACAAAACTTATTAACTTTGTATAAATATAATATAAATCATAACAACGTAATATGTAATAATTACTTTGTATTGACCTATATGACTGTATATAAGTAAAATATATTTTAAACGATGATGTACGATTGCCTACAATCGACCTTTTTGGCCATACGATAGCCTACGACCATACGATTGTGCATGTCATTACTACATGACTATAATTATACGTATTAAGCAAGAATATGAGTGCAACATTGCCAACTGATAATGTATATAGGTTGGAAGACGAGAGATTTTTTTTTTAACACCGTAACTCAATTATTGAAAACCTAATTTTTGTAAATATTAATAAGTTGTTTATGTATGTAACAGAAAGACGAACCCTTGTTACTGTCTTTAATTTAACTTATTACTTACTTGGCATGGTGTTTCATAGTAAATTGGGGGGGGGAGTATTTTCGAAAAAAACTGTCCACCTGAGTGAAGCGACAGTACAACTATAGTAGCCTGTTAACAATGGCAACGTTGCTTTAAATTTGGCCAGGTAAAACAGACGCAGTAGTAATGTTGAAAAAGGTACATAATGTAGGTACCCAATTTAAAATAAAAACCAATTATAAATTTCACATAAAACTACCTGTTCTTTTCCCTTGTTCAATAATAATACAAGCGTATTATGTAGGTACTGACAATTTTAGGTCTCGACAATATATTTTATATTCTCAACTGTTACAATATTGTATAGTCCATTACCTATATAGGTACTTTTTGAATTATGGTCTTATAACTATGGTAAATAATTGACAACCCATGTTAAGAATATCGGGACGTGAGAATCACACCGCTATCTTCGGGATTAATCTTTTTAAAAGAAATATTATTAGTATGTTATACATATATTATATGTATATATATATTTTTTTATAATCTACATTAATATACTACCCAATAAGTATATTGTTAATTTTTCTGTTGGTAGGTAAGTCATCTATATTATATTATACTGTGTCGACTCCGAAGTCCTTTCAAAGGTAAAAAGGTCATCTTATATTGTCAACTACAATAGGCGTAGGTACCAACCTACAATTCGAATTTCCAAGTTAAATGCTGTTATGAACATTATTATATCTAGTTACAGAAAATATAATATTTCCAAAATAATTTTTCATACCAAAGAGGTTAATCGAAATTTTACAAATTATAAGCTATTCCTTTTAAAACCCGTTTCTAAATCGTAATTCGATTTCAAACATTTACATATTATATATAATATTTAATATATGTGTTTGTGTGCGTTTTTAATTTTTTTTTTTTTTTTTCTGAGTAAGTAGCATGGGTTTGTTTCAAACCTATTAAATAATAGGTATATATAAATAAATGGCTGTATATGTGTGTGTGTGTGTGTGTATGTTCTACCATAACTCTGGCAAGCTTAAAAAAATTTTAACCACACTTGATACTTAATTTCTGGTAAAAATACTGTCGTGGTAAGAAACCCCTGGAGGACTACGAAAAGAGGGAATAACATGTAAGAATAATCAAAAACGACCGATATTAGAATCAATTTCATGGTTTTCGAATACTGTCATCATGGACAATTTTCGTGGTAATATTATAAAATAGTCAAATGTGAAAGTAAAAGTCATATGTGTACCAGCCCACCAAATTTCGTTTAAATTGCTTCAGGCGTTCCAAAAGAATAACAGATCAACTAGATCCCCGACCATCTAGATCACCATAAGTCAACTAGATCCTCGGACACCTAGATCATCATGGGTCATTTAGATCTCTGCAGTCGAGTAGATCTCCATATGTTTCCAATGAGTTTAAATAATGTTATTAAAAATGCACATTATGATTATGGCCTTGGAGGGAGTGTACATATTTTCCGTGGAAAATATTGCTGCTCCTGAAATAATTTCTGGTTAGAACGGTTTTACCTTCTACGGAACCTATGTCGGTATAAAATACTTATAAAACGTATATAGGTAATATATTAAAACATTAAGTATAATATAATTTATGGACTATTAAAATAATTCTTACCTATTGTAAAATAAAACATAATACGCATTGAATAATTATTGTTGTCAATTAGATCTCTTTTTCGTTAGGTCAACTAGATCCCTATGTCAAGTAGATCTATTTTTGTTGGGTCAGTTAGATCTACAAAATATACGGGGATCTAGATAATCGAATATCTAGTTGACCGTTTACCGTTCCAAAGTTACAGAGGAACATAAGTACTACACACACACACACACACATATACATAATATATAGATTATGTGGCAGTCCATCAGTCGAAAATAAACTCGAAACGTCTAGTAAGATCATGTAGCTATACATATTATAAGCTGAGTAATCAGTTATTCAAATATAATTATTAATTAAACAGTAAAAATTTCATGAGCCAAGCTGGGTTATTCAGCTATATTCGATAATAATATGTTTCCCACCTTCACCTCTCGCAAACAGGTGAAAACTGTTCACGTATAAAGTCGAATAATACAGCTAGTATCTATCAATATATTTTACCTATATATTTAAAAACGGATATGTGCACGTGGGTGTGTATATATGTTCCGCCAAAACACTGGGACGTCTAGAGTAATTTCAATGAAAAGAACGATGTTCATGCGTTCACATTCATGTTTTGTGAACGGTAGGTACACGAACGGCATTTGGCTCTGTCAAATTGAACGTGTACGTGAATGACATTCATGTGTTAAAATTAACGTAAATTATATTAATACTTAATAATTATTATATTAATACATTAATATATTAAATTTATACTTCGCTATAAATCCTATTAGATTTAAATATAATACTCAAAAGTCCAATTTCGTGGACCCGTCATATAATGAAAACGATAGTTTTTTTGAATCGATCATTTTTTGGGAAAAATATATAGTATATACCTAATATATTGATTAATAATTAATTAATTAAAATGAACGTGTTCTTATTCAATACATTGAAGGAGACCGTGATCGAAATCATTTTTTACGCATTGAACGTGAAAGTGAACGAAATCGATTTTTATGTGAACGTTCCGAACACTGTGTAGTACACTATCTGGAAAAAAATACTGTGGAGATAAAACACTTAAATTTGACCTTTAATGGAACCAATGTGAGTTTCAATTTTTATTCAACGTTTAATTCAAATTATCAATTAAAAATTGAGAAATAAAGTAAAAAAATTAATCTAACCCGTTCGTAGCCGAAGAGCGTATTCACAAAGCCTCTAGAGTCCCAGCACTCTACGTCAACACGCCATTTTTATTGGCTCGTTTGAATTTGGTGCGAAGATTACATGGGTATATTTCATTATTATCAGAAATATGGCTTGGCCTAAACTATGTTATCAACTATTATTATATTTTTCAATCTACAAATTCTTGGCAACATATTGAATAATGAATAGGTAGTATGTATAAAATATATACCAAATATAATATTCACATCAATTAAAATAATTAATGAATATACACGGTTTCATAATTTACCAAAGGCGTATGAAATTTATAATTTTTATTATTATTACTTTACAGTTCTATTGTCAATTTTTTGCTATGTAATCAATAGATCTATGGACAAATCTATGATTATTGAGTTTGGGATATAATATCAGCTATTGATTACCATTAATTAATCCTAAGGTTATATAAATAGGCAACGACGTATATATAATAGTACGTACTAATAGTAATATAAATATAATTAGGTATATATATGGCATTATTTTATACTTTTATAGTTATTTTTGAAGATACTATAGGAAAACTGCATTTATATATCAATATATTATGTGTATACAGATTTGTAATAATATGATAATAACCCCCATAATACAGAATAAATGCCCATAGCACAGAATAATGTTGATAAAAATGTGTTGGACAGCATGAAATTCAAATAAGTCAATGAAAATCAAGAATTGACGTACGGCGCTTTGATGCTTATTTGTTAATACTTATAACTCAGTGCTTGGGTTTCGTTTCCGGAACTTATTAGTAGGTACATATCGTTATTCGTTTTTTGTGTAAAGGAGCATATAGGAATTTTGTTCATTTTTAAGACGAACATAAATGTTTTTTTTCGTTCTTTTTTCCTTAAATATAATTTAAAGAGTTTTTAGAATTTAAAAATGAAATTTTTATAATTTTTGTCAGAATTTTTCTTTAGAAATTTAGCCATTAGTGCGCTATACAATATTAACATATATGCGACAATATTTACAATGTTTAAAATTATTTATGCCAATGTCTGAGCCACTTTTCAATGAAAAATAAAATCTACAGTGGGATTTATTTTAGTAGAAATTATATTAAATTATAGTAATTTGAATTTTCCAGGTAAATGCACTAAAATAAATGTCTGTATCAGTAATCAGTATATTTATATACTTCCAATAATACCTACCTAATGTTATTCATAAAATCGTTACCTAATATTATACCGAACTATCCAAAAGTTGTATTAGGTATAATAAGTCCTCGCTATATTATGTCAAATGGATGATTAAGTATATATGTGTGACAGGTACTTAGTTATATACTATATTATGCCACCTCCCTCTCTAATCGAACATAACACCATAATTTATATGCAGAAGTCATATAATAATGCTATAGTCAGTAGATAATATATTTAAATAATAACTGCATTAATCAATATCTTATTATTTAGATTTTAGACTATCGTAAATCTTATTGCTACCTTAGCCATGGAAAAACTTATCCATAGGATTAACCAACTTCAAATTAAATGTTAGTGCAACTTGTTAAATTAAAAGATTTTTAGTGGGTAGGCCTTTTATGTCATTTACTACTGTCGATGGATACCACAATATTTTTAATTATATTTTGTAGTATTATTGAATTCCCATTTTTATAACTATGCTATATCACGGTTAGGTAATAAAAGTTTATAAATCGTACTGATAAATAATGGTTGTATACTTGTTTAACGAAAATTACTCACCATGTGCGTATATGTTTCCAGAAAGTTTTTACCACCACCTTTACGAAAAATCGAAAAATTTCAATCATACATACATTAATACCTTAATCGTATATAGGTACATCCACTTAAAATTAGTTTATATTTCTTTCTAAAATAGAAAGAGAACTAGATTTTCTTTTGACACAAAATTATATAGACTAAAGTATGCCTGATTTATATTATACATAACTCTTAATTTGTCACTAAATTTTTAAACATTCTTAAATTATTGACGAACGAAAAATGTTTCTTTGGTAGAAACTAGGAATGGAATAAGTTCCATTCTTTGAGCCAGGAACAGGAATAGAACTTATAACTTATTATAAGACGTAAACTAATTTCTTTTTTTAAAGGGTATTTTAAGTACCTACCTACTGCTACGCAAGCATACGGGCAGTTATGATGTACCTATTTGTAATGTGTATTTGGTAGTTCGAAACAGTTAAGTAGGTCTTTTAAAATGCTACTGCTACTATATGGTACCAAAGGTACCTAAAAAAAACTAAAACAAAATATTTTTAAAACATATCCAAGAAGTTGAATAATGTTCAAAAAAAAAAAAAATAAAATAAAGTACCAAACACAATTATTTTCAACTACCTATTGCGAAATTTGAGTAAAAATATTAACTTAGTATCTAATTATCATATTATTACATTAATATTATATATTATTATATTATTACTTATATATGCTCAATTGTAATTATTCATATTACATATCGACCAGGATGAAACATTCCATCTAATTCCTTGGTTAAGATTTTTGAACTTCTCTGCCGCTCATTTATTTATTTAATATTTAAATATATAAATGATTTTGTGTAATCTATACCAGCAACATTATCCTGTTATAATAATACATTATTATATCAGTATTATTTTTACAGGGATCGATTTATTTTTTATTATATACCAATTTTTAGAAGTAGAGGGTAGTAAATATTATGATAAATAAAAAGGTACCTATAGGTGATACATAAATGTAATATAATATAATATATATGTTAATTTCAAATATTTAATAACTAGGTACCTACTATGTTTTTATTTTTATAACTTTGCAATCATTTGTTTATCAATGTTTGTCATTAAGTTTAACACCCTTTAGTTATAATCAAAAATATTCAAATCAGTAAACTTTAAAGTTTAAATATATATTTTTGCTTCATTCTTCTAATAATTGGATTTGACTATCTTAGTTCATTAGGGTCATTAAT
This sequence comes from Pemphigus obesinymphae, assembly GCA_025469235.1. NCBI lineage: Eukaryota > Metazoa > Arthropoda > Insecta > Hemiptera > Aphididae > Pemphigus > Pemphigus obesinymphae. The sequence continues at coordinate 55,591 of JAIPRL010001534.1, read as the reverse complement.
ATCGAAATTTAATTTAAAAATGGAAAATTGAATTCAATAATATGATACAAATATATTCAATGAAAGAATGTTTAATAAAATCTGAAGTGGATTCAAGTATATGGCAATATATTGTTAACTACTAGTTATAGACGCTCGGAAATTCAGTGATAAGAGTAGCTTAGTATTAAGCCGGGCAAGCGAGAAGACCGTATTTGGTTCTTGATCCGGTACCAAATTTGTGAGCAGTTTTTCCAAGACGTTTACAATATGGGCAGCTAGTTTTAGGTATATAAGTAACAATGTAGTAGCAGCCAGCAGGTGCCTATAAGTTTAGACATTGTAAAAATTAATTTACTCCTACCAAATTAAAAAACAATTTGATCGTTGAGATTTTGAAATTTTGATTCTTAGCAATATATTACATTTTTGATAAGAATTTTTTGTCATGAAAGTTACTTTGAATGACGTCAGTTACAATTTTACAAATAGTTTTCTATCTGTAACATTAAATTCGTTCATCCTGATAACTTCTTATTTAAGATGTTATCGCTGGGTCCCTTTTTATTTAATTTAATAAATCCCGGTTTTCCACTGCTCTCAAAATTAGTTCCATTATTCCTGTCTTTAAATCTAACTATCCAAAAATTATCTCATACATATTGACTGAACAAATTGGTATTTTTAACTATCACTCAAATTTACAGTATATTTTATTTAGTTATTTATAAATGTTCTTTACTAGGTGTAAAATAAAAATAATAAAAATTGAGATTTAGAACAGGGATATATATGTGGGGGGAGGAGGTTACTCCTCCGCATCGTTTTTAAAATAGATTTTACAAAAATCCTATAATATATCTTTAATATTCTTGAAAATTTAGTTTTTACAACTAATATGATTTGAAAAAATGCTCCGTTGTATTAAATATTTTAAAAATTGTATCTATATTAGCGATCCGGTTATTATTCGAATACCGATACTTACTGATACGAAACTGAATACTGATGGTTTAATTTGCTTAATATTTAGTTAATTCCAATTCTAAGTTAACCAAGTTTATTGACAACAATCATAAATACACAATTTCACAGATACGATTTTTTATTTATTTTTTTAATGATTACATATTACATATTTTTAATGATACATACACTTTAAAAAGAAAAAAGCGGCCCAAGGAAATATTTAATATTTAAATATTTTCGAGTAGTTCCTGTTTAATTCCCAATTAATTAATGTCTTAAACTTCTCGATAGGATACATAATATTATTATATCACAAGATTGTAACCAGAAAATCATTTTATGGTGGTTGGAGAGGGGGTATGTCATCAATATTATTCGTATTTCTATACAAAATTTACCGAGTAGAAATATATATATTTTTAATATGATTGTGCGAAAAAAATCAAGGGTGGGGGAGGGGTTTGAAGAAATTCTGAAGAGGAATATGTTATTAATATATTTATTCGTATAAAAAGAAATTACGATGTATATTTTAATACGATGTTGAAAGAGGGTGGAATAATTTTGGAAGAACATATATTTATATTTAGGTAAGCCCATCTAATGTGATTTTTAGCCCCTGAATTATTTTATAAAGGGGTCATTCCAATAGAAATTGAATACAATATTAATTATTACACCGAAAAAAGTAATAATATGAACAAAAACAAAGAAGATGAAGGTTATTTAGCTCCCCCCTCCTCAAATAAATTTTAATCATATTACACTTGTGAGGGGGGGGGGTTATGTAAAAAAATATTTTATTTTTTCGTAGTATATAAAAATTATAATATATAAGACATATTGTTATAATATTATATTATCAGATTTTATTATAATAAATAATAGAAAATAGGTAGAGTATAACAATACTTTATCATATTATGTAAAATGTGAGAAATAACTAAGTTTTTGGTAAATAATAATTTAAAAATTTAAATTATAAAATAAAACTACTGTAATATCAGATATTTATCTTACGCGAGTGCAAATAATATGTACATATTATGTATTAGTTGTTACACATATTCAGGTACAATATAACGCTATACATTGGAAACATTGAAGTGCTTATATACGAGTAAAATGTTTGGTATATTTATTAACATGAAATGTCGCAGTAGTAAAAGACTATATGGTGTACAATTCCAGTCGTGAGGTCAGTAGTTCGATCCTCGGTCCAAAAGTAGACAATTTTTTTTAAAACTTTAAAATTTTAATAAAATTACCAATTTTAATTGGTTTCCAAATGGTTCCTGAGGGATAGTCTTATGGACAGTCTCAATTCGGATATACGGAAATCTATAGACCACCAAGTTCGGGATCTAAACAGGAACTTACTAGAACTATTAGAGTCTCATGGTTCCAATAAACTATCCTAAGACTATCCCGGGAGGGTCTATGTTCTAAGTATTTCTATCAGTATGTGATGTAGCAATGTTTTAAATCGTACGCTTCAGTCACAAAATCAGCAGTTCGATCCTCGGTCCAGAAGAAAACTATTGAACGTTTTCAATAATTTCCGGTTGAGGCGGGAGGCAATCTAACGTCCTAAGATTTCTCTAGGAGCGTCTACGTGCTGTTAGGGTTCTCTACTTAACTCCTATCTAAATGGACGCAAGTACAAAAAAGTTAAAAGTAAAGAGTTACTACTTATCCGAAAAGTCTAAGCTAAAGCTAAAGTTGGAAATTGGATAATGTGTACGTTAGCCAAAACGTTTGGATAAAGTGATAACATAGTATAAAAATAATTATTTCGTACTTTAGTCGGCTATTGTGGACATTAGACACTCTAGAATGGTCAAAGTAAAAATTATTATTATAATATATTATATGAAGAATAGAAACGTCAACACTTGGTTTTTGAATTTACCAACAATGTCATGTACCTACAGTGTAAATGTTTATCGTCAACTTACACCTACAATAACTATGATTATCACTTACACACCATATTATTATTATTCACTAATAGATGTTTTAATATCTGTAAATCGATAAAGAAAAAAATCTGTTACACCAATTTTATCTCGTAATTTGTATTATGAATTCAGTTGTGTGTTGCAAAATTAAAATGTCATGAGTGTTTTAAAAAATTCAATTTTTAAAAGAAAAACAATTCGGATTATTTGTCTGCAGAAAAGTATACAAACATTATACATTGTATTTTATTATTAGTTATAGTTAAAATCCTAATTTGTAATATACCTACCTAGTTACATTAAAAACGTATTCCATATTTTCATAATATCTATACCTAATAAGTAATAGCTATGTAAAAATAATAGTTATTTACATATTTATTATTATAATTCAAACAAATATTACATACCTATACATTATCTACTCATTCACTCATCGCTACTTTTAAAAAACTACAAAACGTATAAACTTGAAATTTGGAATAGTGGTTCCTCTAATGCTTTAGATGTGGAATAAGACAGGATTTTAAAACATTTAAAACATTAAAACATTCACCGTTAGTTCATAATGTGCGGCTGGCCATAGGTTACACATCTACCTGCGACCCATTATACCCGTCATTTACGTGTTTACTTATCATTTTAATGTTCCGAGAAGGTTATCGATAAAAATTATCTCGTGTGTATGTTCGTATAAAAGCATACACCAATCTTGTGTGTAACGAGTACTCGTAAATATAACATAATAATAATAATATGTTGGCTTAAACCAATACCTACACTCACTTAAATAGTTAAATTACAAAAGTTGCCAAAAAGTGCATTACTTTACTTTTTGTAAGTAAGTTGCCTTACTTACAAAAGTTATATAATCTTTCGTGCACAGCAGGCTCAACAATTATTAAATAATAATAATTTTAATAAAATATAAACGCATACTAACTATAGCTCTTGAAACCTTTTATACAATTCTACATAGTCGATTTATGAATATGAATATGATCCCCAATCTATATATGTACAAAAAAAAGGTATAAAATACGAGTTGATAAATAACAATGTTGAAACTACCTACTTAAAAAGCACCTGTAGTATGAAATGTAAGTGTGTAATATATTTTATTGGCTTAAGGTCTTTGATGAATTTTTTTTTTCAAATTTGTTTAGCGATAATTATATCTTTAAAATAAGTCATAAACAACTTACTTTATTATCAATATCAATATTTATCATTATCAATACTATTATTACAGCTCCTAATGTTGAACAATTATTAGGAGTTCCACAATTATCATCTGTGACAGGGAATGAAATATCTTTAGCTGTATATAATACTTTACAAGATTTGTGTATATTGGTTAAGGTAGAAACTTTTGTATTTAACACTACTACATCAAATAATGGCCGTTTATATGGTGCATCTGATCATTCTTGAACAAAAGTTAAACTGAAATATTCTATTCTTTGTTTGTTAAAATTGTTTTACAAGCTGTGTTTATTACATCAAAACTTTCTATTATGTCTAGACCTGATAATCTATTGTTCAAACGATTTAAAAATAACTGGGTGAGTTTAGATTTACATAATTTTGGTACATGGACATCGTATTCAGAAGTATTTGATATATAGTAGGTGATTTTTTATTATTTTGTACAAAAAAAATCAATGAAAGTTTTCCAAGAGATGACTATAAAGAATTTATAGAACATGTCATGATATTTTTAGGGTAAACACTTCTACAATGTATACATTTTCAACCTACTTACTCGGTGGATGGCAAAAAGGATATATTGTCTTAAAATGTTGTTCTATAAGCAGTTTAAGCTATCAGTATTAGAAAAAAAAGAGGTTTACAGGAAATATGTTGTTTCATTGTAAAATGTTATTTAGAAGCATGGATATGTGTTCCTGATTCAATAACAGCTCCAATCAATGATATAATTTTTTAAAAAAAAAGGTACTTAAATGAAGAATGTGCAGTATTTTCTTTATTTGATATTCGCATTGATAATAAAACTAAATGTAAAATGGCAAAATGAATATTAGAAATAAGTGAAGAAGATATCGAAGTTGACAAACAAGATAAAGACTTTCCAAAAAAAAATTATTTTACGATTTTATGACGCTCAACATTTTTTATGTAAAGATCTTCCATTTGAACTAATATCAAATAAATTAATACAGTTCTTCTAATTAAAATTCGCATTTCTCCGGACTTTTTACGTAAAGACCCCAGTTCATGGAAAACCACCACCGAATATAAACAAGCAAAGGATACATTAACTATATTAAAATTTGTTAATTATAGTACAGAAAGAGGTGTGAAATTTATGGAGGAATTTAACGACAAATTTACCAAACAAGAGGTACAAAAACAATATGTGTTGCAGGTAATTTATTACTTATAGAATAATTAAGAATTAATTAAAATGTATTATTTACAATTTTAGATTGTTCAAGATTGTAGAAAGTGGTACCTGAGGTTCAGTCGTGAAGTTTTAAAACAAGATTATAATAATTAATTAAAATTGCCAATATTTTGACTTTAATATATAGGTATATTTTTTGATTAATTTTTATGTAGAAAATATATTGTATAATAAAATGTGACGATTAAAATATAATTGTATTATAATTGGTATAATATTATTCTAAAATTACATAAATCCAACTATTACAATAAGATGGTCATTCCAATGCTAATTTATTACTTATTACTTATTATTATTACTTTTCTTTTAGTAAATTAAATTTTATACAATTTGTATAAAAGATATTTTAATGTATTTTTAATATTTTATCAAATATGCTTAAATAATTATAAAAAATCTATTTTGCGAAATAAATAAATAATTTCATATTTTATTATTTTTCTTGAAAGCGTTGGTGTAATAATCGAATACATCAACATTTAAAAAAAAAAATCATATTTATATATGAAAATGTTAAGAAAAAATGTCTCTATCAATTGGTACAATGATCAAATACGTCCGGATATATCTTATAAATTTTAATGTATGAAGAATAATTTTTTCCCTATGCAAGAACCAGTTGCAGTCATATAATATAATATTATAATTATACATAGTAAATATAATGTATTATGTAGGTACCTATTTTTCTTCAATATATTTTATCCATTAATTTATTACAACATGTACAATAATGCAATAATCAGATATGTTATGCATGAATAAAATAATGATATAATAAATATGTTTATTATAATGAATAATTACAATTTTCTAATTGTATTATATATACGCCAATAAAATAATACGTTAACATTTTTAAACTATATTCTACAAAAAAAAAATATATATATATATAATAAAGAATATTATTTGGGTAGACCTACATAAATAATAAATACATAATTATTGTTATTTGTTAATTTTTATATAGTACTTTAGATCAACATTTCATTTTGCACAAATTAATTGAAAATATTTTTTTTTTTTGGCGTAGAAATAAAAATAATTAACGAATAATTACAAAATAAATATCAAATTAAATAATGTTTATCATTAGCCATTAATGAATTTATGTTTCTAAGTCAACCTTGATATTTTCAACCAACATTTTACCTATAACTTAATTTTAAGTAGGTAGGTAAGAAAAGCATAACTATAATAAAATTGTACTCACCTTCAACATCTTGAGAACTTATTTTGATAAGTTACTCGGTGTAGTGATTTAAAATAAATACAACCAAAATCCAAATAAGTAACGCCAAGTTTAGTTTTTTTCATTCATATCGGTATAATAATAATCTATAAATAATAAAACAAATTATATAATCCAATGATAATAAAAAAATTAAAACGCTCTATTTAATGGTTTTAACTATTATATAAAAAACTTGTACACTTACATTAAATTCCAGTTCAACTACCTACTTTCAAAGCAACTACGTAACCAAATAGTCCAAAACCAATCCACTGAATTAACACACTTGCATGATTTCTATTAACAACTGAATAAATTAAACTGTATGTAATAAGATTGGATTTCCTTAATATAATTGGCTAAATATAAATTGAAACTTCAATTTTCACTTACGTGAATATCAATGTATATTAAAGCAAAATACAGTACAGGTAAATTCCAATACTAACTTTTACGGCCATAAAAAATCTATTTAATTTCTTTAATTGTATATTAAGAAGTTTATGACTTTAATTTATACAGTTATAAACCTATAAAATAGAATACTTTACTTATTAAAGGTACTTTTAGTATTTATAATATTTATATATTATAATAGGTATCTATTTTACATATTATAATATTTTTTTCCCTTTAAAATGTAAAATAAATTTTCTTTGATTTCAACCCTCTCCAATATCTTAAAGTTATTGATAACATACATGCATAACCTCCTGTGCATAACCTTAACCATAGATAAGAATAAAAGCCTCTACCATGATTGTGGTATCATCACAGGTAATCCTATATTGACGCTACCCGAGAGTATTATGATAAAATATCAAAAACTGTAATCTCATTTGTTTATTTATATTTAATATTGGAGTTCTGTATTTTTTTGACTGTTTCATGAATTGTAATTAAAAATTTAGTCAATAACGTTACACCATGGCAGCAAGGCTTATTGAAGAGAGAAACCGAGGTGATTTTTACATTTAACCTTTACATTGTTACTTTCCATAATATTTGACGTTTATAAAAATAAAAAACGTCGATCTTGCTAAATGTTATATATTATTAAGTGATCACAAAATTATTTTCTAATTATTTATATTGAGTAATGTCTGTTATAATATGTATACAGTATGCCCGTTAACTGAAAACACTATATTTCCTTAAATTTTTAACTATTTTAAACTACTTTATTATTATTTTCTGTAATTTTTTATCATTTTGGCAAGATATTTTATATTTACTCATGTACAGTACAAATTTTATTTTTAAACATTATATTAAGGTTTACAATTGTTTAAATCAATTTTAATTGATAAACTATGATTACTATACTAATTCTAAAATTAACAAAATAACAGCCATTTTAAATTTAAAAATCTAGACTAATCTGAGAAATCATGTTAGTTTTAGTTAAAATTACTTAAAAAGAATTAGTGTATCTAAATCTTATGCCAAAAGTTGCCTAAGTAACATGAAAAATAAAATTACCTTCAATAACATTTTAAATCTACTTTTAAGTCGATCTATTAAAAATAATTCAATCAATTTTTAAACCAAATTTGAATAGCCTATTTTTAAAGTAATTTGATGCACAAACTATAAACCAAGATCTTTAAAAAAATTTACAGATTTAAATTTGGTATCAAAAATTTGATGTTTCTATTTGAAAAATAGAAGATGTATTGTGCATGCATGATTATTATAAAATTGAATTCAATAATAAGATTTTTTTCCATTGTATAAAATAAAAATATAGTTTCATAAATATTCATCAAAGGTTATGTATGTAGATACTACAATTTTTGTTGGTGGTCTTGACAAAAAAGTCACGTATAATATCGTGTGGGAGTTGTTTATACAAGCTGGTCCAGTGAGTAAGTCTGAATGATAATAACTTAATAATTATTTGAATTAATTGATTTATTATTGTTTAGTTGATATTAATTTTCCAAAAGAACGAGTGACACAGTCACATCAAGGTTATGCCTTTGTTGAATTTTTTGATGAAACCGATGCTGATTATGCTATAAAAACAATGAATATGGTCAAACTGTTTGGTAAACCAATAAGAGTAAATAAGGTAAAATAATTTTATAATATATTATGTTTATTATATATCTTTATTCTCTTCTTAGTTGGTGTATATTTTGTCAATACAACATTTCCACTTTTTAAAGAAGAAAAAAATGACGTTATAAGGATACAGTTGACTTTACAATTACCTAATGTACTTCCCAATATTCAACAAATATATTTAAATAGGAAAATGTATTTACATTATGATGAAATTTGATAAGCAATAGTAAACAATGAATACCAATGTTTAAAATGTTTACAGATCAAACACCAATTTTCATTGTTCACAATGTTTAATAACATTGACTTCTCCATTTAAGAGGCCGCAACACCAACGAAAAATCGACCTAAAAGCGTGACAAAACTGTGGGACTTTGAAAAGTCGGATTTCAATTTTTAAAACTGTTTTTAATTCATCAGTTTGTCTTCTAGGGATCGATCGAGGCGTTTATTCTTATTTTATTTTTTAGTCGTGTATTTATCATTAAAAATCAAAATTTTTAAACATTGATTATATTTTAATCTGTAATAGTAAAGAAAAATGCCTCGATCGTCCCTAGAAGACAGGTCGACACATTCAAATATTTTTACAGATTGTAAATCCGACTTTCCATAGTTCCACAATTTTGTCACGCGTATTGGTCTTTTAGGTGGAAATTTTGTGATTACACAACAATAAAAAGTGAAACGGGTACAGGGCTATTTTTAGATTAATTTTAAAATGTACATAAATATTTTTAAATTGTTAGATTTTTATTTTTCATATTATTTCTTAAAAATTACCTATACAGAACCCCTTAAAAATCGCAGGTGTTGCAGCCTCTTAACAAGTTGATTCTTAAACTTCTCCATTATTTAATTTTACCAATGTTATATGCTACTGCATTTCAATTGAAAACCATACCACACAAAATTTCATAATTTTCTTATTACTATCTCATTAATAATGCATATATAAAGTTAATAATAATATGCTGTATAATTCTAATGAAAACACAAGTTTGTATTATTTAAATAGTAAAAGTCTAATAGAATTTAAAAGACACTAATTATTATTGATAGTTTTTATTATAATTAATTTTATCTCATTATTTATTATTATTATTTATAAAAATATATTTTTACTTATGTTTTACATTTTTCTAAATTTTAAGAGCTTACTAAATCTATTTATAAATAATGAAATAAAAATTTATATGTGGGAAATATCAATTGTACTTGGGATGGTTTTTTTTTATTTATACTTGGTGATATCTATAGTATTTATAACTTATTGGTTTTTTTATACATTTTATTACAGGCATCTGCTCATGCAAAAAACTTGAATATAGGAGCAAATGTATTTATCGGTAATTTAGATTCAGAAGTAGACGAGAAGTTATTGTATGATACTTTCTCTGCTTTTGGCGTAATTCTACAAACACCAAAGGTTATTATCTTGTTGTTTTATATTTATTAATTAATTTAATTATTCTTATATAAATTTATATTAACAATAATATTATATTATTTTTAATCTAACTAGAATAAAAATGGAATAACATTAATTATGAATAATTACATTATTATGGATGTATTTAATTTCAAATTTACAGTTTTCAATAAGTTCAAAAATATATATTTTATTTCTTTTAGTCAAATCTGATATAATTTATTTCATTTATCGATAAATAACATTGGAAATTACTGTACAATATGTATTTAATTTTACATTTTAAATGATACTTTATTATTTCATAGATTTATACTTTTGTTTCTTCAAATATACTTAAATTATCTTTTCCCATTTAAGATAATAAGAGAACTTGATACTGGATATTCAAAAGGAATTGCATTCATTATGTATGCTAGTTTTGAAGCATCTGACGCTGCTATAGAAGCTATGAATGGTCAACATTTATGCAACAAGGCTATATCAATTTCATATGCATTTAAAAAAGATGTTAAAAGGGAACGGCATGGATCAGCTGCTGAGAGGTTATTGGCTGCTCAAAATCCACTCCGCCAAACTCATCATCCTCATCAATTGTTTGCCATTGCACCTCCAACTCAAACTTCAATAATGAATAAAATGCCAGTTTCATTGCCACCTATTATTCGATCTCCTATGCAAGTGCCTATAATTGCAATGGCTCCAAATCAAAAAGCACCACCACCTCCCATAATACCATGGCGAAACGAACAGACTTCGCAACTACCAATATATCCATCTCCACCTCCACTGCCTCGAAGTTTCAACATTTTTTTGCCACCAGGATTTATTCCACCACTTCCTCCATTACCATTGCAACAAGAACACAAGTCACCTGTGTTTTCTCTCTCCCAACTACCACCACCACCACCACCACCACCGCCACCACCACCACCACAGCCACCACCAATGAAACCGAATGTGAATCATAGGTGCCCATTGGGGGTTGGGGGTCAAGGGAGGACATTTCCTCCTGGAGAATTTCGAAAAACCATGTAAAATGAGATTTCTGTGAAAAATGTTGGTTGAAAAAATTATATGATTGGATTTACTATTGTCACCATTATGTGGACTTTATAAATATAATTTTTGTAATATTCCTTATCTGAATCTGTAAAGATTTTATTAAAATTTGAAATTGATTGGGGACACAATGATTTTGAAATTCTATCAAACTATATAAACATAGCTTCTGGGAAATATTAATATGTATCACTTATAAATCAAAATGAAATAATTCAAATTTATGATGTTTTTCGAATTAATAAAATTTAAAATAAGAGATAAGAAATAAAATTAAAATCATATTTCTCCAGAAATAAAAATCCAATCATAACCCAACTAATGGAAATTAAATCATAATATTCTTAGTTATCTATATATTATATTTAAAAAAAATTTTAAGCACAAGTCAAATTTTTAATTCTTTTTGACTAAATGATTCATTAAAAGAACCAAATATGTAAATTTAGAATTTGATCTGTATCCATGTGCGCTATGGATTCAAAGAAACAACATGACATCCTGGAGTATTATATGCTAATGGAATATTGCTAAAACCGGTATTTAGAATAATAATTGCCGGAACAATAATCTACGAAAATCAATTGAAATAATAATCTCCAGAAAAATAATACACAAATTTTTTTAGCGGCAATCACTGTCACTATCATCGTCAATTTTGGTTTAAGTATAAAAATAAATTTAAAAAATGTATCTATCTAAATCCGGTATCAAAAATTTTAATTTAACATTAAAATTTTAACCCTTTCAGTGTCCATGTGTACAATTTCATTTTTAATAAGTAACTTTTTTTGACGCTGGATTATTCGAATAAGTATATTTTTTTAAACTAATTTTGATGTATCTCTAATTTAAAATTCAACCAGGGTCCTAAATTCTAAATTAACTGAGTTATCTGTTAAATATTAGGTTTTAAAAATTTAAAACTGCTGTAACTTGATTGCAATTTTGAATTTATAAATATGGTTAATACATCAAAATTTATTTAAAAAAATATAATTACCTATTGGAATTCGGCGTCAAAAATAAAAGTTGCTATTTTAAAAAAACTCAAGTTATTGTACACACGTGAAAAGGTTAAAAATTTATATAGCAAATCCTAGTTTTGATATTAATTTCAGATAGATACATTTTTAAAAATAATTTTGATGCTTAAACTGTTATTTAAACCCAATATTGAGTTATAGCTACTTAAAAATCCTTTTTGGGGATTATTATTCCGTTATTTGCTAAAATCTGTAGTGATTATAAAAATATTATAATTTATTTTAATTTGTAAACCCCCTAAAATTTAGTCTATGGCCACCCATGAATATGATACTTATATGAATTGAATAATAAGTACTTCAATACCACCTCCTTTTGTGCCAACAGATAGTTCTATAATTTATGTTTAAATATAACTATATTGTAAATTAACAATTTGTTTATCTTATGACCATGAATATTATTGAACATCATTTTTATTTGTTAAAAATTATTAGTTCATTAAATATTTATATTCTGGCTATATTAAATATTAGTTATTTTAAAATATTTATAAGTGATATATCTTAATTTTTCTTATATATATAGAAGATAAAGAGAAATCTACACATAGTACTTTATTGAGGAAATAATAAAACAACAGATGGAATTGGTACAAGTAATGCTATATTAATAATTAATTTATAAAAAATATTTAAATATAGTTTCATTAAAATATAAGATTCGTTTTAAAAGGTTAAGTAACTACCGTATGTTAGTATATATACAGATGTAATAAAAATATTTATTATTATAAAACATTTCATTTTAATATTTGTAAGTTAATACCTATATTTTTATTTTATACCTATTTAGAAATTAAGAAATCAAAAAATAATGAATAATAATAAATGGTATTTTTTAAATTATATTGTTTCAATACATTTTTCATTTAAGTCTATACATAAATAAGATGTAAACTGTGTAATGTATTATATATTTTAAATTATTTATATGATATATTAAAATATATTTTAATTATTTTAAAAAAAATTATCTGTTTTTATCTATGTAGATACATTATCTATTATCTTTATCTAGATAAATTTCACTTTAATCATCGTTATCTTTATATAAATAAATAAAGCCTATACATAGCATGAATATTGAATATTGTTTAGTATGACCTATGTGAAGTATACTGTAAATAATATACTGGTAAAAATACCTACCTACTATCACTTTACGCAGGATAGTTGTAAAGTGATAGTAGGTAGGTATTTTTACCAGTATATTGTTTACAGTATACTTTTTTTGTGATTATCGTGTGGTTATGCTATAATATATATATATATAATATCGTGCTGGTGGTGAGTGGTTGCCGTGCCACATAATGTGTGTTGCACTTAAGAGGAAGCTACATTGCCTTGTTTCCGCGCATGGAATATGCTTCTAGAGATGCAAGTTTCTAGAAAATTGAATTATTTTAGCATACAACAACCTTTATAAAAAAAACTAAAGTTTATAGGATGATCTAAATTTTAACAAAGGTGATTTTCAATAAAGTTATTATTAGTCAAGTTATATGACTTCTAGAAATAGACAATTCTGAAAAATTAAAAATCTTATAAGTCGACTTCTAATAATTTTATCGAAAATCACCCATGTAAGAATTTAGATTATTTTACAATGTTTATATATATATATATTTTTTTTTTTTCAGAAACGTGTATCTCCTGAAACACGTTTCACCTAGTTTTAATAATTATTTATTAATACTTTACAAGAAAAATATGCTACTGGAATAGGACTATATTTTAATTACTTCTGAAATGTATTTAAATATTTTTAAATTATAAGATTTTCATTTTTCTAAAAATATTTTTAAAATTGCCTATACAAAACCCCTTAAAAAGTGGAAGTGTGGTGTCCTCTTAACCACCTATAGACCTCAATTTTATCGGTGATACCGGTAACACATAGTAACCATGAACTGTATAATATTTTGTTCAACAAGATCAAGACACCACAATCAGACAAACAAGCGATTTAGGTATAAGTTATATTTAATAATATTTTCTTAGTCGGTGAACAGCGGTGTATTTAGAAATTGCTTAAGGGGGGGGGGAGATAAAATAAATAACTATTAGGTGGCCCGCGGGGAAAAATCCTCCAACCCTCCTATCCAATATTATATTACATCTGTTTTAAATGCTGATATACTCTAACTCAAGTAAATTATAATCAGCTTTTTTACATTATTTTTTATATATATATATTTGTTTCTACTCATATAAAATGAAATTTTTAAAAATCTAAAAGCTATTTATTATTTATTAAACATTGAATTCCAATCAGTCATTATTTTCAAGTATTATATATTACATAGGTATTGAATTTTTAATTGAATAGTGAAACTAATTTCAATTTTATATAAACTTAAAATATTCTTAAAATATTACTTAATATTATAAAACTTTTGTCTCTCTCCAAACACAATAATAAAATTATCAACAAAAATTTTATTTACAAGATAAATAAAAATATCAATAAAACGCAGTATAATTTAACATTTATTAGCATAGAGAATAAAGATAAATTAATTATTAAATATTAAATATAAATATTATAATTTATTTATAAGAAAAATCGAGTTTTCTGTATTTCTGAGACAATTTATCAATGTATAGAATGCCGCAAATGCGAAATATTTTATACTTGTTCCATAATAATTTAAGGTACATACCAAATATTGGTATGTACTTAGTAGTTACCTCTATTATATAAATATAATATCAATAACTTACAACTAGTATATGGGATACGAGGAGACGTAGGTACATTTTACAATCTTGAGTTTTAAATAATAATACCTATATTTTATAAATTTTAAATTATGCCTACACATTTCATGTTCATAATAATGATTTTTTGTAGGTATTTTTATAAACAATTTATATATTATATAGATAAATATATAGATTCTCCCTTCCCCCTTCATGTGCTTGGTTTTATTATTTTTTTTTTATAGAAATATATATTATTCTCTTTCTTTGGCTTATATTGTTATATTTTACTATATATTTCCATAAAAATAATAAATAAAAACCCAAGCTCAAGAGAGATCTAGGCTTCCCCCCCACCGAAATACGCCACTGTTGGTGAATTCAGAACAAATCGGAAATATTTGTAACAAACATATTGGAAATGTCTATGAAGCATTTAATAATAATAAAAGTCAATTACTCGAAAGATAAAATGCGATAATGGATTCCACGAAACTATAATAAATGTGTAGCCGTATGGGAAAATATAACATTACAATATGAAAATAATAATAATATAGTGTTAGACTGGGTATCTAATTAACATTTCTTTATAAAGAAATTATGGCAGTTTGATAGTTAATGCCAAGAAATACTAATTTTGTGATTAGAGATCTTTCTGCATTTAATGCTATAATTTACCGATTCTTACCAAAGACAATTTAATTGAAGGTCATGGACATTTGGATGTTTTACCTGCATTTGCTGGCTCTAATAAAAATGATTGATATAGGAAAAATGATGCTAATTAAAATTTGAATTGTGATATTTAGGATACATTAGAGTTTTAATACTTATTACCAAATTTAAACGGAGGAATATTTTAATAAACAGCTAAAAGCCTTTTTATGTGATAATAATTCATTTATAATTAGGAGGGAAGGCGAATTTCTATGTCAGATGATATTTCACATTAAAGATCCGAGATGACAACAAAAATATTGTAGAATTTTCTGCAGAATCACATGCAGTATTTCATATTATTCAACATTTAAAACACAAGTGGGCTATGGGTAAATTTATATTATAAACGGGTATCAAATATACGATAACTTTGAATTATATTACCGTCAAAATTATTTACAATTATATGGTCAAATACATGATAAATCTTAATTGTCATGGAAAAAAGATTTACAAGTGATATCACCAAAATGTTTTCCACATTATGTGACAAATACCTGTAAAACAGTTCTCAAGACCTTGCCTGTAATATCACATATTGATATTTTGAGTTTTTGTAATCTAGGTTAGAATTTTTATTATTATTTTTTTTTTTTCATAAAACTCAACAAATGGTTTATATTTTTTTTAATTTTCATCAATCCATTACTTTAAATTAATTATTCAAACGTTTATTTTAGTTGCTCTTCCTAGTTTTAAACTATTTCAAAGTTTTTCATCAATCATGCCATATTTAGATGTAAGTATATTTAGTACCTACCTAGTAAAGTTATAATATAATGGTACACAAACGTATATTGTATTCTATTTACATAAAAATAGTATCTAATTTTTCGTTACTAATTCATAATCTGTTAAAAATGTAATATAAATGTTATCGTTAATGATATATCTAGATAATTCATTCCTTATGCATATTCTGAAAAAAATATAGGTACACATGAATCAAATAAGAAAACGAGAAATAACAATTTAGAAAATTATAATACATATATCTAGTCAGAGCTAATTATAAAGACTATAAAATAGTATGTTGGGGAAACATTTACATAGCATATGATAAATGTACTTATATAACACAATTACCTATATATTTTGGTGATTATCACTTACACTATGTATTAAACATGTACAATAATTGTTGTTATAGGATTTTAATAAGTACAGAAAATTATTTGTTGGTGGTTTAAGCTATCTTACAACTAATGAATCACTTAAAAAATATTTCGAACAATGGGGTAGAATAACAGATGTTATTATCGTAAGAGACCGTCAATTCCAAAGGTAACCTAATAATACTGTTTCAATTGTATTTTTATATTTAAATATTATATGTATTCATAAGTAAATATATATATTCTTATTTAGATCTCGAGGCTTTGGATTTATTACTTATTCTCAACCATATATGGTTGACCAAGCAATGGTAAATAGGCCTCATAAATTAGATGGCCGTTCAGTGGAAACCAAGCGTTTCATACCACGCAACGTATGAATAAATTATTAATATTAAATATTTTAAAACCTATATCTAGGATAGATTTATTTTATATTATATATACCAATTTTATTTTTAGAATATTGGTAGCCAAGGTAGTGCTATTATTGCTGTCAATAAAGTTTTTGTATATGGTATTAAAGAATGCTCTAAAAAACTACTCTTTCGATATTTTGGAAAATTTGGCAAGATACTTGATATAGCAATAGTAATTAATAAACATTCTGGTCAAAGAAAAGGATATGGATTTATAGAATACGAAGATAAAAAATCAGTTGACGAAATATTGTGTGAGTATTTTAATTTATTTTTATTATTAAACAAACTTAACTAAAATATTTATTTATTTAATTGTAGTGACGAGAATACATATAGTTTCTGGAGTAACTTTATATTTGAGAAAAGCTATTTATCGTACTATTGGTATTGACAAAGTCCGCCATAGTGAGCAAAGTAATGTAAATGTTCAAGACGGTCAAGATATTAATGGCAGACAAGATATTCAAGACATTCAAGGGTGTCATGAAAGTCAAGGCTATAAAGGCAGTGGAAGTCATAACTGGGGTAGTGATTCTCATAATGAATATTACAACAGTAAATATGAATTTTTATCAGTTCTTTTATTTATATTAAGTATTGTTGGATATATTTGGTTACAAAATTAAGTATTATGTGAAAAACAAGTTTGAATAGTCCACTCTACGACCATACTTAATTCCCGGTTTCTAAACATATTTTAAACAATAAATTATAATTCCATAAGCAATTTGATTAACTTTATTTATGTATAGACACCTAAAACTAACAATACAATTATAAATATTGATATTGATAACCATAGCAACACATTTTAAAGACATACATATAATATAAAATGAATAATATCTATTTTCCTGATAACCAAATCAATTAATTCGTAACTATGTACTAGTAACTATTAAGAGATTAGAATACTAATAGATGGATGGATGGCCATATGGACAGACAGACACAATAGGGATATAAGGTATCTAAACTTATGTTTAGAAACCTAAAACTAGATATTTTACAAACATTTGTTTATTTTTTTTTCAATTTAATAATTTTCATACTTGCATGGAAACTAACAGAAGTTAGATGTTGTTTAGTGAAATAAATATTATTTTCTTTCAACACGTTGACTGTGGCATGGGTCGAGCTTGATTCATCGCCCGTATGGCGGTTTTAGAATATTTGACATATATACTCGAAATTCTTATAATATAGTATATTTATACCCAAACTATATATAATAATATTTATAAACTTATATCATATAATATGTCTATATCATATAATATAAATGAAATGTTTATTTATAAGAAAAAAAATATTAAATAGGTAATAAATTAAAATTATAAAACGTTGACACATGGCAGCCCGAGGAAATACTAAATAATTGATATAATATTTCTTAAATTGTAAATAGAGACGCTCAATAGTGTTAATTATAATTCAAATAAAGGTTAATAATAATAATTTAAATCATAAAAAGTTAATTGTTTTACCTTATAATGTAAATTAATGAGAAATAAGAAAAAACAAATAAAATCCATAACGACCTGGTAATTTTAGATTATGTTTGAAAATAATTTGTCCAATATGTATTGACATCCGCATCAGAGAAAATTATTGTAAATAATTAAGTATACTTTATTTTAGTCTGAAAGTTTTAAAAGATTTATCCTATTATAATTAAATGAAAACTTTCAGTTGAATCAGATTTTTAAAATAAAGAATTCTCATTTTTTTTAAATCTCATTAATTAAAAAATCTAAAGTTAAAATTTTGATCTAAAATATACAAAAAAAGAATAAATTAAAAATTATGTTCTAATAATAAACTGAATTTGTTTTAATATTTATCATTTGTATGTATATTATATAAATTCATTTTTTCATAAATATTTTTTTGCATTAAAGGTTTCAACTTCAGCGGTGGTGTTGGGTATGGAAATTATGAAACAGGAGTTGGTTATAGTGAGATATATCTACATGAGGATGGATATAATGGTAGTATAGATGGATACAATTTAAATTCTGGTGGAGCATACCAAGACATTCATTGCAATAGTGTTCCTCAATATTGGACTTTTAATAATTATCCGGTATTGAACCATAGCCTTAATGGTTGGGAATATTTACACGAGACAAGTAAATGTTTTAGTATACATTTTTTGATTATTATTAAACTGTATATAAACAAATAAACAACACATTTGTAATTTTTAATATTGTAATATAAATGTTCATCATAGGTAAGAACTGGAGTCCTAATCAATGTTTTGTTTATGGTAGCCCATTAGTGCCCATCAGTTCAAGTGCTATTTCTACACCTTCTGTTATCCCAGGTAGTCAATACATTATTTTATTGATTTAAATTAATTAGTATTTAAATTAATATTTACACTTTTTTAAGAAGCTGATACTGTTGGTGTCTATAGCTAAAGTTCTGACAAGTACTAAAACGTAAAAAAAGAACCACTAAAAACTACTACTCAACAGGTAATCAAAGTTTTAAATATACTATCAAATAGATTTTACATACTCTAATATTAATATTAATTAATACTATTATTTTATATTCCAATACTTTTCTGATTACACTTCTGACTTTATCTGACTTTACATTTTCCGATATTTTTAGGACTAATTAAAATATATATTTCAAAAATAATTATGCAGAATTCAAGAAAGCAGTCTGTTCACCATAAATAGTATAATCCAATTCCAATTATATATAATAATATGTATATTATTTTATTTAAAATTATTTAAAACCATTTATGCTTAATAATAATGAAACAAAATACAGTTATTTGGTATCTATACATAAATATCTATGTCTATATACTTTTATATTTTTCAACTATTAATTTATTTTTTATTTTTTATACCCAACTATTCAGTATTTGTATTATTTTAACATTTTTTTTTATAAGATTTTTATAAGAGGAAATTTTAAATTAAGCATTATTATAGCGGAATTACTTTACAGTAACGAGAACATTTTCAAAAGTAATTTCAATAAAAATCATAATGTGTTAATTTAAAATTACTTGAAAAATAAAAATACATTGTACTAGTAATTTTGTTTACAAAAATTTTTTTAATAAAATTAAAATTTTAAAATTTATTTTTGTGTTTCTTTTTATTAAGATGTAATGGGTCGGAATTTTTATATTTTGCATTTTGGTCTAATTCAATTAAATAAATAAATAAAAATATTTGTTACAAATATACACTCAAATTAACTTTACATTGAATTTATAAAAATGATCAGCTGATCTTTTATCAGAAAAAAATACAATATTGAAATTTTTTGAATTTTTATCTATTACAATCTTCGAGAATTAAAACATAATAATATATCATTGATTTGAGCTAAATTTGTAGTTTCAAGAATTCAAATCTGCGATTCTGTATATATTTATGAGACTATGCTATTGTGATGAAAAATATTGCCTATATATAGCCAGTTAGAATTATTGCTGCATCAAACAAATAATCCCGCACAAGTTTATGTTAATAAATATTAAATTAGTATGTAATGTTTGTTTTAATATGAATATTTCAACTACTGTACCAACATTACATAAAACAAACATTTGTATTGCTAAAAACGAAACATTTCAATCTGATGATAAAAATGAAATAGTGAATAAGTAAATTAGAAAATTTGATTTAAATATTTTACTAAAATATTAGAGTAAATTATAGACATCAGAAGTAATTTAAGCAGTCAATAGTGATTTGTAATCATGTAATTTATGACTTTTAGGTCGGATGAAAATATATGGATTGATGTTGCTATTTTTAGACAGAACACAATATTTACTCAGTAGACAACAATGATTAGTTTAGAAAATCCCAAATCATTAATGATTAAACAATAAAAAAATAATTTACACAATTTTCCAAAATTAAAACATTAAAATATATGATGAACTTGACAACATAATATGAAAAAGCAATTTAAACAGAAACACACTACTTTTTAACTTTAAGAGTAAAGTAATTTATTTATGTTAGACATTTTGGTAATATCACTATATTTTAGAAAGATAACAAGTAATTGAAATTTTATTACTTTTAAATAGTATTTTCAACAAATTGTATTATGACAATAAATTGGTTCTAGGTTACTTTATGTGATTAAGTATTGAGTGTTATAATTTATATATATATATATATATATATATATATATATATATATGTAACAAGTAATAATTATACTATAAATATTATACTAAATTTTATTAATTTTAATTCATCCATATCTATTTTTATAATTTTGGATTTAATTTTAAAGAAACTGACACTTTAATAATTACTATATTTATAATGTTACACTGTTTAATAAAGTTATATAAAGTGCTTATTTTTTTGATAATGTAATGGTGTATAAAAGTTTTTGAGTAAATAAAAACAAATTTATAAAATATTTATTTAAAGTTTTGTATTTTAATACACTCAATTAAATTTATCCTTTGAAACTAAATCATAAATTTTGATATGGTAAAATTCTTAATTTCTATTTTAAGATTCAAAATAAATTTCATCATATCTAATCAAAAATATTGCAGAAGATAATCTTTTATATTATATCTTTAATTTAATAACTTATTAAATATAATTTAAATATTATAATATATTTTATTAAATTAGTGCAAAAGTAAATTATATGCATTTATAATTAGTCATTATTTATTCAATTTAATATTACATAATACATAAAATGTTTCATTTATATCTATGTAAGAATAATTATAATTATAAGCTATTTGTAACATAGGAGTCTTAAAAAAAAGTAATATTACAATACAATTAGTATTGGTCAGTCTTAGAATTAATTATTGCATGATATATAGTTTTTTTTTAAAGCTATTTTTTTAAAGTTTGTTTATTAAAATACATACAAATTTCTTAATATTTAAATGTTTATAATGCAATTGGAATATGTATTTTTAGTATTGATATGGTAAATTGAATACAGTTTGAAATTGAATTTTTCTAAGCCCTTGTTTCTATATGAATTCTAGATATATCTATATTATTACGTCGATGTAGCCGTGAACTAAAATCATTTAATACCTCGGTAAATTGCATCATGTTCATATTTTGGCCCAAAAGATGTAGCAATAGGAAGTCACCCACCTGAAATGTAAAATTTTAAAAACAAATTAAATCTATATTATAATTGGTTAGTGGACACATAATGAATTGAGAATTTTTATTAATTTACATCATAGAAAGTTGAAAAATATATAAATTTAATATGGTTTTCTATACCTATATTTTAAATTTCTAAATCTAACTGTTTAGATTAAATAAATTAATACACGATAACATTATGACAATGACTGACACATAACAGAACTAAACGGTCGAGATAATGATGGATAATCGAGGCTTTATTGTAGTTAAATTAGGAAAAACATATTTACCTGTATTTCCTTGATGAGTGCTGAAACTGATTGTGGTGTACCAAATTTAAAACGACGTAGCAAAATTGCTTCTCTAATTGAAGGTAGAATCATCAAAGCAACACTGTATACCAATGCCAAACCAGATATAATCATTAATATGATGAACCAAAACCATAAGAATACATAGATTTTTTCATTTAGAATATTCATTGCCAATATACAAAGCGCATCATGTGTCTGAATTGTTCCAGATGGACCAAACTTCTGAAATGTACATTTAGTAACTCTTGGAAATATAGCTACCATAGGATCATAACGGTTCTCTTGGTTCATTTGACTAAGTTCTAATACTTTGACACCATATGTGAAAAATTCTCCTCCCAAAAAACAGTCAATTAGGAATATATTTCCTACTACATTTAAGAAATTGAATATCTAAAAATTAAATTAAATTTTTATTCATTTTAAATATTTAAAATTTATAATTATTAAATATTTACTTCACATAAGAAATATCCAGTAGCATAAACATTGTGCATGTGAAGTGTATCAATAAGATATTGAACTAATTGGTTTTTACGGTTTATTCTTTCTTCATTTTGTTCGATACAATAACCACGAACCTTGTCTGTGATTTTTGCTATTTTACCTTCTTCCCAATTTTTCCATAACCAATGGGGCACATAGAACAAAACGCCTTGGAAAAATAGTATGAAAGGCACCCATTGGTAATATGAATGGTATCGTACTTGGTCTTCTTTATTAATATAACTAGATACACCAGGATGAGCCATATGTTTACCAAAGCCTTTACCAATTTTATTTGGTAATGTAAATGTATGAGTAATCCAGCAGTATGTGTTGATAAAATGTTCAGGAATGGCACCATCAGTTATACAAGATATAGGATTACCTAATAATACAATTTCCAAAAATACATAAGGTGTTTAGTATAGTTAAGTGTTTAAATCAAAAAATTAGCCATTGGCAGTACTTATTTGAATTTTTTGTGTGAAATATAATGAAATCATTTTGGAGCTTAAATCTAAAGGTAGATAAAGGGTGCATTTGAGATTTTTAACAGAAAAATAATTGCTCAGAATTTACAAATCTATTTAATCCAAAACATCCAGAAAAAGAAACCACAGATGAATGTTACATCCAGGTCTAAAAATTATCTTTGTAATTACATTGATTACATAACTAGAATTGTGTAATGTTAATTAGTATTTATAATTAATAATTTACTTTTCATATATATATAATATGTAATAACCCCTTTAACTTGTTTATTATACTTCAATTATTGAAAGGAATAAATTGCTTTCCATATGGCTTTATGACAACAATAAAGATATTTTGAGTACAATATATATTTAAAATTTTATATTAAGAAAAATATATATATTCACCAATTAGATGGTTAGCTGTAACCAGTATACTACATCCAAAAAGTATTGTTGTCGTAAGTTTGTAGTGAAATTTGAACACAGTATTGTCAATGTTGGCATGATCAACTAGATAACGTGTTTTAACAAAACCAGCTACTGCCGACAGCATCAATAGTATAGCCATTGTTCTTTATTAATCTATATTAAAAACACGAAGAATAATTTTTTTTATGAAGAATAGTATAATATAATATAGTATAAGTCACAATAGTGTAATGTCAAAAATAATATACATGCTAAACATGGAGAATAATAATTTAAATAAATTTGAATTTATAAACACAAGCTTTTAATTTAACTTTCTTCTTCTCCTTCACCACTCATATGATGATATTTTGCTAGTATTTTAGGAACTTCTTAAAATGTGTAAAAATATTTTCAATAGCACAATACCTATATTATAGTATATACCTAACATAGTAATTGTATAAATAATATTTCAAAATTAACTTATTAAATTGGTATATAAAATAAATATCAGAATAGTCAATAAATAGATTTGTTAAGAAGGTTGGAGGGGGTATATTTCTAAATATTCAAGTAAATGCAGTTTAATAATTTATTTCAGACAAGGCATGTTAGTATATGTGTGTTATAAATGTCTATTAGTGTGTTTATATCACTTATATCTCTCAGCTTCATATGTAATATGCCCATACAATTTCTTATCTGTTATTCATATACCCGCATTCATAAGTCATTGACAGTCCACTCAAAAATATTTTTGCTATGTAAAGTATACACATTGTGACACTCTAAATAAGCATACATTAGTAGTCCAATTTTAATTTTTAATTCATACATTTTTATTCTCTGTTTTGTAAGAAAAATATTTTGAATTTCATTTTTTATTAATTTAATGTGAAATTGAATTAGTTTTAAAAATTTTAATTGATTACTGGTAGTAATCTTATTTACGATTTGTTTAATGGTATAAACTATAAATGTATGTAAAAATTCACTACGTTAAATCACCTTAAGATGGTTCTAGTGGGTCCATTAGTCTAAGGAGTATTATATAGGTCATTTATCGTAGCTAGGTATGTGATAGAATAAGTTAATAGAAATTCTAATTGTTAGTGTGTGCAATTCGTTAACATAAAATAAGATGATAAATTTGATTATTTTTTCATATTTAAAAGTGATTTTGCATTGTTCATATTTTGAAAACTAGTCTCATTTTATTTTAAATCTGTTATAATATAATAAATTCTAATAATTTATTTTGTTTCAATGAATTATTTTGGACAAAAGCAGTAGAAAAGAAATGGTAAATATCTTTCAGCTAAAAAAAACTATATCTAGTAAGTACCTAGTCTTAAACGTTCACTTTTAATTTTTTTAGTATTTTATTATATGCATGAAAAACTGCCCTAGTGAAAAAAAAATACGAAATTTGAATAAAAATATGTTTGGCGTAAAAAAATTGTTGTTTTAATGTTATAAATCAGAAAATAATAATACCAGATACCTACTAAATATTTATACCAAATACTACTTTGTAATATTTTATAGATTTAATAAAATTTGAATAAGCAAAAAATATTTGGAAAGCACATTTCATTACTCAAGACTTCAAAATAGGCGGAAAAATCATTAAATCTTAAATAGGTATATAAAAAGCTTGTGCAATTTTTTTGATTATTATAAGAGTTATAAGTTTTTTATCCAAATCTCGGCCTAAGTTATGTCTTATTCTCGATAAAGTCGACTTCACACACACGTTATTTGCAGAATACCGAATATTCATATAACTATTATACCTACTTAATCACTAATATTAAACGTATAAATTGCATACATTTTCTGAACCAATATTTAGAAGCAGTGATGTAGTCGTAAATAAATTAGTGGGTACATACATACCCAATCCAGGCACGTTTTTCAGATTTTTTCAATAGGTGGTCAAAAAAACTTAGAGACTTAGTTTTTTCCTTTAAATATCGAAAAAATGCGAAAAAATCGGAAAGACTTAAAACAATTGAGAAGACCAACTCATGCTACTGTTCCAGATCCAAAGAAGTAAAAGTGGGCATTTCCCTCACACAACAATTTTTTTAAGTTTATTTATAATACTCCACCCAATTTGTTATCTATGAAATTAATATAACATATTTAAACATCTAATTCAGTTATGCAAGCCTTTCTCCCCTTCCACAACTCGGAAACATTGAACATTTAGTGAGCCAATTTCTTGTGGTTAGAAATATTTAATATTTTAAAATTATGTATATATGTATAATTAAATATATTTAATTAATTTATTATTGGTAGTACATTGATTCGATACTAATACATTTATTAGTTAAAATCTCTTTATAAACATTTGAATCGGCAGTTGGTACAATAAGTTTGATTTGCTGATCCGGAATTTCATTGACTATTATTTGATGTTTATTACTTTTATAGGTCGAACTATAATTTTTATAATTGGCGAAGACGAATATAAAATCAACATAAATATGAATTTGAATGTTCTAAAAAACTGATCGGCCGAGGCAAATGTATTGAATCGAACCAATGTAATATCGATCATTTAGACATCTGGAACCGCATCTGCAGTTAGGTATATTATAATTTTTTTTTCATTAATAATAAAAATTAATTCAAAATTTTATTTTATTTATTATCGCATTTAATAAATTATTGTTTTCGTATTATTTTTTTTGTTCGAAGTAATTTATAATAAAAAAAATATGGGGAAGACGATAGACGGTCGACGGAAACATATGATCATTATAAAAACGAAAATAACAGCCGTAGGTAGAGCATATTTCGTCCCAACTATTGAAGTGATTATATGTTTTTCTATTTGTGTGTAAAATATTTAATAAATAAATTAATGTCAAAACGTACCAGTCTCACAGTAGTTTCGGAAAATAATATTTGCGTGTATTCATAAACGTTCCTTCAACCGTATTGTATAGGTATTATACCGACAGACAAGTATATCTTTATTGTATAATAATGTTATTTCCTTGAGCTTCGACGTGATAAATATTAATGTACAAGCGTTGCAGCGTTTATAATAATCATTATCACGGTACATAAATTGCGTAATGGTAATACATAATGGCCGACAAAAAGTTGAAGTAACGCGATTGGTTTAAAAATTATAATTATATTGTGAATACTTACATATGATTAATTTTGAAAATTAAAATAATATTATGTAAAAATATATTAACATAAATAGCATAGAAATTATAAAACTAAATTCAGTATAAATAATGTATACCTACTTATAATTTATAGTAGGTACCTACCTAATTTAAATCTACTTTTTTTTGTGTCGAGATATTATGCATACCTAGGTAGGTACTTACCTATTATAATTATAATAGTAATTGATTTTTACGGCAATAATAAGATTGTTGATTTTTCAATTGCATTTTTTTCAATCCTAATTAATTAATATAAATTATGTAAATTACCATTTTTTGAATATACATTTTTATTTACAGAAAAATCCCTTATTACCAATATGATGCTTCATATGATATAAGTATAAATCTATGGTGTTGATTATTGTAATTTAATTATATAATGATCTGTGATTAATGCTCGTGGTCATTATTTAGTATTCTTATAAGTAAAATGTAAAGTATTTTAGTTAAAACAGAGGTGTTCAAACTGTACGGGCTCCAAGGGGCATCGCGAGTCAAGGGAACCACAGCACAAAAGAAAACATTTAATATTATATATTAATATTTTTTTTTTGCCAATTACTTTCTGAAGGATTTTATTTCATCAGTTCTCGAAACATAAAATCTTACCTTAAATATATATTCGGGACGGCCCTGATTGGCAGTCGCAATCATTTTGTAAATAGCCAAAAGAGCAGCGGGATGAAAAAGTTTGAAAACTTCCGAGTTTTAATTTAAATACAGCAATATATGACAAACCATAATTTTAAAGGATGGTAAACAACCTAGAAATCAAGAAGATTCTTATATGTATTATACTTTATATTAGGTGCAGAGTTTGTTAGACCATATAATATGGGTACTATTATAGAATTATGCTAATAATAATAATGTAATAAGGTACTAGTAGAAGGAAAAATTCCAGAAGTATGGAGGAAGAGTTGTGTGGTACCAATATTTAAGTGTAAAGGAGATGTACAGGATTGTAAAAATTATAGAGGGATAAAACTTATGAGCCTCAGTATGAAGATTTGGGAAAAGATAATAGAGAAAAGAGTAAGAAGTAGGACAATCGATACTAGAAATCAGTTTGTTTATACCTGGGATGACAACAATGGAGTAAATTATTTTGTGTAAATAAAATAATGTATATATTTTATGTAAATGTATAATATTTTGTGTAAGGCAGATTGTAGAGAAGTACAGAGAAAAGAAAAGGAAATTGTATATGGTCTATGTATTGATCTATACAAGGCTTATGATAGGGTTCCTAAGGAGATAAAGTGGGCATTAATGTATGTATGCGAACATTATTGAAGATATGTATGAAAGGACTAGTACAAGAGTGAGAAGTCTATGTGCAGAAACTGAGGATTTTAGGGCTAGGGCCGGAGTGCATCAGGGTTTGGCTTTGAGTTCTTATATATTTTTCCTGGTGGTGGATTAAATTATAAAACATATACAGGGTGAGGTACCATGGTATATGTAGTGCAGACGATATAGTACTGATAGGAGAAAGTCCTGAAGAAGTGAATGGTAGACTTAAAGACTTAAAGCTTTGGAAAGTAAAGGATTAAGGATTAGTAGGAGTAAAACAGAATATGTAGAGTATGATTTTGGTGAAAGGGAATACAGAGAGAATAGAGAAAGACTAGAAATAAAGTTGAATGGGGTTGTAGTGAGAGAGGTTGAGACGATCAAATATTTAGGGTTCGTTGTACAGAAAGATGGGGGTTTCGAAAATGACATGAAACACAAGATTAAGTGTGGATGGATGAAGTAGAAAGAAATGTCAGATGTTTTATGTGACAAAAGAATCTCAATTAGGTTAAAAGGTAAATTTTATGAGGCAGTGGTGAGGTCTGCAATGATGTACGGAACAGAATATTGGACAGTAGTTAGGAAGCTAGAACAGAGAATTAGTGTAGCAGAAATGAGAATGTTAATGTGGATCAGTGGAGTTACTGGAGAGCATAAATAAGGAACGAATATATAAGAGATAGTATAGGAGTAGCTTCGACTACTACCTAACATGTAGTATAGTAGGTATACAAAATGAGGGAGAATAGATTATGATGGCTCGAGCATGTATTAAGAAGGGAAAAGACTGAGACAGTAAACAATGGAAATCTATGTTGATGAAAAGATGAATACCGAAAAAGATGTGGGGGGATGTGACGGTGAGTGATATGAGGAAGGTAGAGGGTAAATGAAGAAGATGCGGGAGATTTAAATGGAAGTGTAGGACCAACAGTTGGAAGAGATAGTTAAAGAGAATAAGAAGAATTAATTCTGTGTTGCATAAATGTTTAGTAAATATTTAATGAGTGATTAATTATTTAATAGTTTAATAAACAATTATAATTTTTAGTGAGTCTTTAATTAAATAATTAATACCTTATTAAACTAGACGTCTGATATTGGAAAACGACTATAGATAGTATACATTTATACACTTTTTAGAGTTTTGTAGTAAATACATTTTTAATGGAAAAATAACAAATAATAAGTTGTCAAGTTTACTATACTTATGTTATAGAAATAATAATTAGTATGATGACATCACTCAACTTTAATTACATATATAACATTGAGTTCAGCTCAGAATCATATTTTCAAAAAAGTAAGAAATAATTTCTTTGAAATTCAATATACCCACCATTAATGGTGTAGAAGTTTTAAAAATGTAGTTGGGAAATTCTAAAATTTGGTGGTCTTAGTATTAAACAGTTTACAGACGATATTGAGTCAGCATATAGTCTGTATTATAAACCATTTAACCTGATTTTGTGATTTTAGTTATAAAATACCATACAGTATCAAATTATACTTAATATGAGTCCAAATTATAATTAACGCAAGATCTGACTGTCCCTGTTGTGCTATCTAAATAATATTGTTTGTGGGTACAGTAATTTAATATTTAATTTTTTTTTCTTCTGTAAACAGTATTTTTACTATAAATATTAAGCCAATGCAATTATAATTATAAAATGTTAATCTTTTCAAATTTAGCAAATTTAATTTAATTTTTAGACGGGTCAATTTTAAATTTTTTCTAAGTGAAAAATGTTTTTAAAAAATAGTCAAAAATTATAGGAAAATATTACAATCATTCACAGAAATTTATTATTTATTATTATTTCATCACAATTCATAAAGTCTTAGAAACTTGACATTTTCCCAGAATCTGTACATATTAGCAATAATTAGGTACCTACCTCAAAAATTATCAAATACAAATAATTTATTGCGTTTTATAGTAATTAAATGTTAATCTCAAATTTGGCTGTCAAGTCAAACCTGAAATGAACTATTCAGTTTAGTGTCGAACCCGAACTTGTAATGCCCGAGTCATCTTAATTTATTCTTCCACATTTTGTTAACTAATAAAGCTACATACTACCTCTAGTCTCTACTATGCTCATTCCTTATTTCATCCTCTTTTATCACTTCACTTATCCATCTTAACATTGTCATCTTTTATACTGGCCTCAGTGTTACCAGGCATACAAACATGTTTGTTTTAATATGAACATTTCAACTACTGTACCCACATTACATAAAACAAACATTTGTATTGCTAAAAACGAAACATTTCAATCTGATGATAAAAATGGAATAGTGAATAAGTGAATTAGAAAATTGAATTTAAATATTTTACTAAAATATTAGAGTAAATTATAGACTTCAGCAGGAATTTAAGCAGTTAATAGTCATTGTAATCATATCATTTATGACTTTTAGGTGGTCTGATGAAAATATATGGGTTTATATTACTATTTTTAGACAGTATATGATATTTACTCAGTAGACAACAATGATTTAGTTTAGAATCATTAATGATTCAAATCATTCAAAATCATTAATGATTAAACAAAAAAAAAAATTTACACTGATATCTAGTTCGAGTAATACAGTGTACACCCTAGGTACAGGCAATATCCGCTATAGTTCTGATAGGTATACAGATAG
Organism: Pemphigus obesinymphae; assembly: GCA_025469235.1. Lineage (NCBI taxonomy): Eukaryota > Metazoa > Arthropoda > Insecta > Hemiptera > Aphididae > Pemphigus > Pemphigus obesinymphae. The sequence continues at coordinate 24,459 of JAIPRL010001534.1, read as the reverse complement.
GTCTGTATACCTATCAATTTAAAATAAGTTGCTGATTATTACAAAATAAAACACAAGTAAATGTTTAAGTTATAATATGTAACACAATATATTATTTTCCATAGAATATGTGAGATTTTATATAAATCTATGTAATATTTCAGTATCACAAAATATTTAGCTATTACAAGTTAAAGCTATATTTTAATAAAGTTATTATCGTAGATAAGTTAAATAATTTCAGTATAACAAAATAAGTCTATATATGTTTAAAATTATTATCATAGATAAATTAAGTAATTAAATGAAAATAGATTATAGTAAACAGTAACAGTTTTAAAGCAAAAATCTTTGTCGGGGCGGAGGTTCACAAAATCACAAAATTTGATTGCATGCTCTAATACATTATACTAATTACATAAACAATTAGGTTCAGTATTTTAAAACATAATTTAACAAAATGGTTTGGGGGAGGGCAGATTCCCCCTTTGCACCCCTGGATCCGGCACTGATGGTAAATATACTTAATGAAATAAAATAAATTGTATAAGAACAAATATGAACATTTTACGATTTTTTACCCTACATTTATACTCATCCACCTGGAGACAACATTGACTGGCACTCTCCTCTGTGACGTTAATTTAAAATATTTATAGTGAAATATTACACAGGAAGAAAATATATTAATAATAATATAAATTAATTTAGTTTATATTTTGACTGAACTTTACAATATTAAAAAAATAAAAATGTATAGAGTAAAATATTAAAAGATAAGAATGAAGAATAATATGTATTTGATAGGTTCAAATATTAAAGATTAAAATCAAGTAAATACATATCAATATAATATTTTGAAATATTAGTCCCTTATGTACAGCATAAATTGTTATACTTAGAATAAATGAGACATTTATTATTATATCAGTCATCAGCTGTCATAATTGTCCACAATGCAGCAGATATACTGAATATAAAGATTAATAGATGATATCTTCTTATTCTAGTTAACCATCCAATGTGTATATCATGGACAGCGTTAGCAGTTGGCATATCACAGCCTACAAATTTAGATCTAGCTATTGGATCTACAAATCTTGATGTTTTCCGTTTTGAACGGAATTCTTGATAACCACACAATAAATCAGCTCTAAAATGTATACAAAAACTCATTTATATAATGGTTTATTATTAACTATTGAAATATTTAATAAACTTTTAAATAATAAAATTAATAAAATATAATAAATATACTATTTTTCTTACTCATATTGTATTCTCATGTCAACTTCATCTTTAAGTGATGAAATAGGACATTCATTGTACATATCTGTAGCTTTGGTCAATAACAATTCAAAATCTAGGTCGTCCGGAATCTAAAATTGTATTAAAAAAACAATAAGAATTAACTTATTTATGAATGAAGTATTATATTATATAAAGTGAATATAACACAATCTAGTGGTTGAATTGGGAAGAGAGATAATGAGACAGAGCTACTTCTTATTTTTTCACATGTAACAACATACTACCTTATTTAAAAGGAATGAAGGGAATTAATTTTTTTACATTTATAAATAATTATTAATCTTAAAAAAAAAATATATATATATATCGAAAAATAGTCAGGTAGGATTTAAATATTGTTATTAGTTGGTACTTATATTTTTCTATAATATTTTCAAGCTGATAAAAATGATAAATGCATAACCATGTTTTTTTTAAAAATAAATATCATGAATACACAACAATAAAAAATGATATTGAAACAAGATAATTTATTTTTAAATTACTTTAAAATATTAATATTTGAATACTTTAAAATTCTTAATCATTAAGATTTTCTATTTCTTAAAATAGTATAAAATTGTCTACACAAAACCCTTTAAAAATTGGGTGCATACATATTATAAAAAAAACACTAGCATAGCTAATTTTATAATTTTTTACATTTAATAGTGCATTCATTCTTTTTTATACTTATATACTTTTATGAAATTCTAATCAATTATAATCATAGAGCAACAATAAGTTTGATCAAATTTTACTTATGTCCCCCCAACCGAAATTTTAAACTGAAATTGCTGGTTTATAATGTTGTTAACATTGTTAGTGCTGAAAAAATGCCCAAGTTATGGATAATTTAATTTAATCATGTATAGGCAGTTTTTAAATAATTCAAAAATATTGTATTTGTGTGTAAATATATAATATTATACACTACTGTTGAAAAGTTTGTGGACAAGGATATATAATGTAAGTATAGTATATTTTGCTTCGTTCAGGAATAAAAACCACAAATCTGAAATACTGCCCTATATAGCACAATCCTAACCTAACATTGACCCTCCCATCACATCTATCTAACCTAACCTAACTTCACCTCTCTCCACTCCTCCCACCAGTATAACCTAACATAACTTAACATCCCCACTCTCTCCACATATTAATCTATTATAACATCCTTGCCCTTCTTCCACCCGCCCATCTAACCAAATGTAATCTTTTTCCACCTATCACTTTTTAGTAGAGCCGGTCTATCCACCCTAACATAGACTAACTTCTCTACCCAAACATGGCCTAACACCTCTCAGTCTTTTACTGTATGCAATGGACCCAGCCCATCCCAGATGGGGCGAGTCAGTAAATCTGAACTCTTTCCCTATGCCCTATTGTCCTAATTGAATAAGTTTAGTTCTTGTTGTTCACCCTTTATATGGTGGTTGGGGGTGGTATACAGTGAAAAATGTGGAGGTGTTAGGTCATGTTAGGGTAGAGAAGTTAGTCTCTTGTTAGGATGATGGGAACGGTTCTGGGGGGAGTGATGGGAGGAAATGGATATAGATATGGTTAGATGAGCGGGTGGGGGACGGTCAAGGATGTTACAATATATTAGGCATGTGGGAGTAATAGGGGATGTTAAATTATAGTAGCTTAGACAGATGAAGGAGTGGAGGGAGGTTTGGTTATGTTAGGTTATACAGGTGTTAGGAGGTTAAGTTATATTATTGGGAGGGAAGAGTCAAGGTTAGATTAAGATAGTGCCCTATATAGCATGTTTATTACAAAATATAATAAATTATTTGATTGGTATGCAATTACACAACAATAAAAAATAGTACTGACATAGGACTATTTACAAATTTTTATACATTTTTCAATTTTAAGATTTTCATTTTTCAACAAATATCATAAAAATTACCTATATGGAACCCCTTAAAAAGTGAGTGTATTCCATCCTATTATTTGAAAAATTACCTCTATAAAGTACTAAAAAGAAAACATCAGAAAGCTATGTGTAATTAAAAATTCTCACGGAGTTGGCTAATGTAACATAATATCCAAAGGTGGGCATTAACTAGTTAAAAAGTTAAAGTTAAGTTAAAAAGTTAATTTTTGTTTAACTTTTTAACTCAACTAGTTTAAATTATCATTGGCTTAACTTAACTTTTAATCGTTAATTTTCATAATCATTCAGTTAAGTTAACACGTAAAAGACGAGAAATTGTATTTTCTGTATTTTAAAATTGGCACAAATGTACAATAGTCGTGTGGACTGCAATATATTGATGTATTTTCATAATATTTAGCAGATATTATACTAATGATCTGATTTTATTTATTTTTACATCTCTCGTCAATTTAAGATAACCGATTTCGGGATAACTACCTAGCTATATCGTGTTTGTTGTTCTATAACATAAATATTTTATATGACACGTCGGTATATAGTGTATATATATATATATATATATATATAGTATTTGATTATATTGTTCAATAATAACAATATAATTAATTTAATATATCACTATCACCCATACAATATATTATATGCCTGTATTATTTATAATATGACATTTATTTGGCCTTGGAAATTCCGAGTTGTCGTTAAAGTGTTTTCTCGAATATTCTGATGACATTCCGCTTTTCACATTATCATCATTATCGGTCGATGCCTTTATGTGTTTAGTTGTCTCGGTATTTTTGTCTTTTTTCATAATAATTATTAGATAATTACGTACGCGCGTTATAATAAAATGAGTAATGATCAAACATCGTCTAAAAACATTGTTAAATGGCCATTTATAAATGCATTTTATGAACAATTGTTTGAAAAAGATGCTAAAACCTCAGCCACACTAACATTTAAATGTATGTTATGCATCCCGAAGAAAAAAATTATTTCAGCTTTGTATCCATCTAATGCCAACCTCGGAACTCGTATAAAGGTAATTATTATTATTATTTTTCAATATAAATATTTAACACGATTTAAAACGCATTATATTATTATGGTTTTAATTAGTATAGTACCGAATTATTTTATTACTAAGTTGGGTGTTGGGTACCTATACTTGTTAAAAACAGTATTTGAATGATTTAAATTTGTTTTATGTCTTATAATAATTTATAATGCTGAAAGTTTAAATTTGAAATTAATATATAGGCAGAAGGTACCTATTTTAATTTCATATTTCAGAATTTCAAATTTTTCTTTAATATTTTATATTCTGAGTATAGCGAGGAATGTATTGGTTTTACAATGACATGTTTTTTTGTACCTATGTATACCTACACTTTTGGTAGGAGTCTAGTAGACGTTTTGGGGTAAAGAGGTTTTTTTATGACAAATTAGTTCTATATAGATGGAACTTGCTCTACTCAGAATCGTTTTTTATCGAATGCAATGAGCAATCTGTTTTCAAAATTAAAATAATAATAATAATACACCATCCTGTCCAAGAATCAAAGAGACGTTGGACACCAACTCCACCATCTATATTTGGCAGATTTTTTTTTGACTTATAAATGTGTTTTATATTACGTAGGTAATGTTTTGTACTTTTGTGTAATGTGTTTCTTGAACATTTTTAGGTAGGTAATCTACCTACTTACCAATTAACAATAGTCAATAATATTATTATTACATAAATATAGTTAGGTATTAAATAATAATTTATAATATAGGTACCTAATGATTTTTGAAATTCGAAAATAAGTACCTATCTATATTTAAGTAAATTACAAAATACAAGGTAAGATAGGTAAAATAAAAATAAGTAAAATAGACCTATAATTAGTATAATTTTGATATAATTTATTGAGTATGTATATAAGCTATCTACACCTATTTATCTATAAATTATTTTTATAGAAAATTCAGAAATTATTTAATAATTATTCGATACCTAATTATCTTTCCTATTTAATATCTAGATAAAAGTGATTTCAAAATGTGTAGATCATAGAGTATTTATATATTTATATATAAGTAGGTACATTTTTAATAATTTAAATTGTTATTGTTATTTTTTAATTTTAAATCTTAAATGCAAATTTTAGGACATTTTTGGTAGGTGAGTAGGTACTTTTTATTTTAGATTGTTAACATTCATTCTATTACCTAGGTATTATTGTTTATATATTATATATAATATATTTATAATTCTATTTGATAAATATTATCTTGTAGATAATTTTTTAATTAAATTAATTTAAATTATAATTTTTTATTTTACAGATTGTTCATCCACATAGTTTGGATAAATTTAATATTGCCTTTAAGAAAAGAGCAACAAATGATACTCCAAGTACATCAAATTCTAAATATAAGCAATTAAAACTCATCGAAACTATGAATACTCCTATAAAAAAATTAACCCAAACTGAATTCAATAATGCAAATATGAAGTTCATTATAAATACTGAATCGCCATTTTCTCTCATTGAACACCATGCCTTTATTGATTATTGTAAAGTTACATCACAAAAAGTTCCAGTGTCGCGAAGGTCATTAATTCTTTGATGTAGAAATGATGTTTAGCAATTTAATTAAAGATATGATAACAGATTTAAATAAAATTAATTACGTTTGTTTGACAGCAGATTGTTGGTCAGTTTTTCATAGGTACATACCTATGTATGTTATACATTTTTAATTAAATTATACATGTTATAATTTTATTAGATAATAATTACCTATTTTATATTTTAACCTAGGTAGAAGAGGTAGTTAGGTACCTAACTTTAACTTTTAATATTTCTATTTTTGTTTTATTTGTAAATGTAATTATCTAAATAAAATAATCTAAAATTTGGATCTAAATAATTTAAATTTACGTACCTAAATTAAATATATAATTATACAATATTTAATTATGATATACCAATCAATTATATTTTTTTTTAACAAAACACTAATTCAATTTTAATTTGTTTAATTCCTGATTTAACATTAAATTTACTTAAATTGTATTTTATTATTCTTATTATGATCAATTTGTGAAATTTGATTTATCATACTATTGTAATAATACCAATGTTTAATAAAAAAATAATACTATGTTATGCTTGGGACATTAGTACCTATTATATTATATTTTTAGTATTTTAAATTTTATAAAATATAATACTCTCAGCACTGGTTTTTTTTTATAATATATTATAATTACCTAATTAATATTAGTTTAATATAAATTTTATCATTAGGCATTTATCAAATTTCAAAAGTTAATTGAGCATTGGTTGTCAACTGAACTTAATTTATCTGTTTATTTTACAATACCTACTAAGGTTTTAAGAAAACACTACCTATTATTAATTTTTCAATTTTTACTAATTGTTCTTAAACTTGCAGGTCGTATATTGGTGTGACAGTGCATTGGCTTGATACATTAAGTCTAGAGAGACATAATAAAGCTCTCGCGTGTAGATGTATCCTGGGTAAGCACACGTATAATAACATTGCTGAAATTCTTGATAAAATTTTAAATGAATTCAATTTACAAAATAAACGACACTTATTGTTACCGAAAATGCTGCTAATTTTATTAAAGCTTTCAGGTATGTTTAATAATAAAATACTGAATTTAATTTTTAAATTTAACATTTATCCTTTCAACAATTTATTTGTACCTTTAGCCTGTCATAGATAATAGGTACCTACTTATATTAGGTAGGTACTTAAGTGACTAATGGATTTATTTTAAATGTATACAGAAAGGTGTAATAGGATGATTTGACAAATAAAAAACTTTTATTATATTCAATAACTAAGTTTTTTTAAAAATAATTGTTATACTTTTTGTGCTATAATTAGAATATTTTAAATTTAAATTACATTTTAAGGAATTCTAAAAAAATTTTAAATAGCCATTTTATTTGTCGTTTTTATCGAAAGAAAATTATTTATCATTGCTTTCAAATTCAATATATTCACCACTAGTATCTTACCCAACAAACAAAGTGCTTCTACACCCTACTGACTGACTTTTTTTTTTTTAAATCGTTTGTTTATAAATGAAGTTCCCATTGTTACTTAGATCTACTGGTATAGCGTAGTGAGTGACTTTCTATCAGACCAATTGATATTATATTATGCATTTGCATATTGTTCTTCTAGACCTTGTAATTATAGCTGAGTAGGATACAAATTTATTTCATACTAAAAGGAATAATAACAAAGAAAATTTTTAGTGCATATTTTTACATATTTCTACTATGTGATTATTTTACTATTTATTTCTAAATCATGCAATTTCCATTAATGTTAACATATTTTTATATATTTTTTAATAATTAAAAATATTTTTCATATTATTTAGAATCTTTAGTGGGAATAGTGAAGATATCAGTGTTAACTCTAATGAAGATGAAACTGAAATTGTTAGAAATATTGAAATTTCTAACGTATTAGATAATGTGAATCTAGATAATTTTGATAATTTGACTCTGCCTCCACACCAACGATGTGCTGCTCATACACTCAATCTTGTTGCAACAGCTGATATTATAGCAGCAGAAAATGATGGAACTTATAAAAGAATTAGTAGGCTTACTTTTGCAAAGTGTCAAACATTGTTTAATAAACAAAATCAGTCTACCCAATGTGGAGATCAAATAAAAGAAATACTTGGGCGCTACTTGCTTACTTCAAATACTACTAGGTAAATTAATGAATAAGTTATTCAAGTAAAAATATTAGGTATATAATTTTTTATATTATTCACCGTATACAATATTTAAGTATATTTAATAATATTTAATATATTTAAGTATTTAAAATATATTATTCTGATTGCCTAATCGTCTAATCCGGCTTTGTGCAAACTTGTCTTTTATAATATATCTAATATAAAAAGAGCCGTTCATTAGGGGGTGGAAGCACTACCCTTTGTTGGGTAGGATACTGGTGGTGGATATATTGAATTTTAAGGCAATGATAAATCATTGCATTCAATAAAACGATTCTGAGCTAAGCTTCGGTGTATATAGCATGAGAACTACGGTCTATTTTATTAAATGCATTCAAGTCTTAAAATCTCATTAAAATACTCATATACTAGCTGAATTACTTAAATTAATTTTCTTGGATTTAGAAAAAGAATTTTTATTGTTTGGGCTCGGTGAAAAAATATATATATCTATATTCAATATACAAATTGAAATTGTTACCCGGGAAACTCGATTAAACAAATTACAATAACAATTTACATGTAAAATGCCCATCTCATTTCAACCCTTTAAAATCAAAATTTCTCATAATGACCCCTCTAAAGTACCAACTAGATGCAATTTTCTACTGGAAACCGGGTATGCTTGTAAAGATCGGAGCATTCCTTCTGGTAGAAAAAGTGTTTACAGAAAAATAAAAATTAAATAAACATCATTATAAAACCATTAGTTTCCTCGCTACGCTCAGAATCGAAAATGTAGGTAAATACAATTTTATTTATTGGCAAAATAAAATGTTTTAAAAACTGTTAATCGTAAATTTAAAAAAATAATTAATTAAAATTACGATATATACCTAAATTAATTAATATGTTTTTCCAGGTAATGAAACCGATTTCTCGAGGTTTGGATATATTGCAGGAAGAAAAAAAATCTGTATTGGTTATTTGTTACCTACTATAAGTGCAATAAACAATTCCTATGAAGAAATGAAAAATTTGAAATTTTGTCAACCACTTCTTCTCATTTTAAAGAAGGGACTTAATGCTAGGTAAATACAATTTAAAGTTATTACAATTAACTGTTACGATATATATTTTTTTATTTTATGTCAATTAACTTAATGTTCATTTCTTTAGATTCCAACGGTATAAGACTTGTGAAAACTGTCAAATAGCAGCTGTTTTAGTTCCAAAATTTAAATTGAATTGGGCTAAACCTTCAGAAAGAATTACCATAAGGCGCCGTTCAATTGACTATCTAGTTGAAGATATTAATGATGATGACCCTAAAATCTTACAATCTATGCCAGTTGAGCAGAATACAGGAAGCGAATCTGAAGATGATTTTCTTCTGTTTCAGGATCCTATAACAATTACTACTACTAATAATAATATTAGTAATTTACAAATGTTGGTAGATAATTATTTATCCAATACATCAATAAAAACACCAAATGATTTGCCATTTCAACTTAAAAAAATGGCAGACAAGAATTTTGAAATGACACTTTTATTTAAGTACAATAAATATTTAAATGTTCAGTTAAATTAAATGTAGGTACCCGTACCTAAAACGTGTTTAATATATATACATACATGTTTAATATAACTATTAATTTTAATAAAATTGTTTTTTATACTAAATGTGAAATAAAGTATCCATTTCTTTCATCATAAGGATTCTGCGCAGAACTGTGCAAGGCTGGTGCTAAAAAATATTTGTGGGGGGTCGTCAGAGTAATTGTGCCATTTATCGTTCCAAATATGTAAAAAAAAAAATATCATCTCTGTGCATATTATATTATATTATATTATGTGAAATAATTAAAATACTTTTCTACAAGAAAATAAGTGGTCAGAATATGTTAAAAATTCTATAACATTAATATAATGGTAGGTATACTTGAAAAGTTTGATATTATTATTTGAAACTACTGCTATTTTGTGTACCCTTAATAAATTTAAAATAGTTTTGAAAGGTAATTTTCATTTTGATAAGTGCTAATATATAATTTGGTAAGCTATTTACTAAGTAGGTATAAAAAAAATTAATATATTAGAACTAATACTTACATACAGCTAAAAATCCAAGTCAAATCATTATTATTATTAAAGGCCTAAAGGGTGTATAATTTGTATATTTAATAATAACTATTAATACAATTTAGGTAACTAGTACCTAATATTAAAAAAAGATGTGGAAAAGTTTATTCTTACATATTTGAATAATTATAAAAAAAAGTCCTGAAATTTGAGTCTTAATGTTAAATGAAAAAAAAAAAATATTAACTTATTTTTAACTGAGTTAAGTTAATATTTTTTTCAATGTTAACTTTTAACTTAATCAGTTAAATTTATTTTTGGTTAACTCTTAACTTTTAACTGAAGGCATTTAGGCTAACTTAACTTAACTAAGTTATTTTTTTCCATTAACTTGCCCACCTTTGATAATATCTATATAAAAATCTTAGTATTATTTTTTATTATATGTACATATATTAAGCATTAACTTGCAGAAATGATTAATTACCTTTGTTATGACTGAAAAAACACTGATCACATCACACTTTACTTTTAAAATTTCATCACTTCTAGCATTGATTAAATGTGCTATGACATATATGATAATGTCCCGTGGTGAAGCCAGAAAATAATCAAATAAACGTACAATTTTTGTGTGTTGGTTTAAATTATGACTAAACCATGAAGTCAACCAAGGCAGAGCAAATAGTGGATGAATACCAGACCTATAATAAATATAAATAATCATTATTAATTACATAATTGTTTTATTAGACATTAGTTTAATATGTAGTGGGTGTGAATAAAATGACAGAAAAAAAACTGAGAGAAAAACTACAGTAATAAATTAAAAAATATTAATAACAATACTCAGGGGTGAACACAAGGGGGGCTTTTGGGGGTTGACACCCCTTCTGAAATTCAAGTAAAATAAAAAAATAGACAACCTGGCTTGAAAAATTTCCTAAAAGAAAAAATTAAGCCAAAACTAAGTATAGATTAATGTTACTCGCGAATTGAAATGGTATGTTATATAAGTATATAAATATAATTTACCTAATGATATAAATATGTAATATATATATTGATTACATGGTAGCCGTCTGTATACTTTTAATTTTCAATTCAGATTTTTTAAACCTTTTAACCTTTTAAGGTGGGTATTAACTATATTATTATAAAACTAGCTTAAGTGCAACACTTGCCGAGTGCAACTCCTTTTATGCGAGACTATTTGTAAGTTCAACACCTTTTAAGTGCGGAAACTTAAATTTGAATTCCGATTGAGGGTGACCTTGTAAAAATTGTAATAATAAGCACCTACATGGATATCTATACTTAAGTTTAACATTCAAACATACATATAGTAAATTTTGTCCAACTTTAACAATTTGTAAAATTATTTATTATAAAATATATAAATAATATATAGTTTCATTTTAAAAAAATATAAAATGACTATATTTTCAGAAAACATCCCCCAAAATATTTTTCCATATTCGCCCCTCACAATACCTCATAGATAATAAACATATGATATAGTAGATATGTTATAAAATCTCATAATACACTGGAAAGTTGTAAAATTTAAACCATCCGAAAATTAAGAAAATGTAAAGGACTTCATTGGCGTATGAGAGAAATAATAGAAAAATATGTTCTAAAAATTGAATAATTTTTTTTTATGCACCTTAATATACAACAAAAAGAACTGCTATTTCCTCATTTTTCTCTCTTCCTCTAATTAGAATTAGAATTGTAATTACATAAAAAAAGTCATTACATTTTTCTGCCTATACTTTATGTATTACATTTTATTAAAATGATTAGTTCAATACTTACTGTGTAATAAATTGTTCTAAATCTGGATTAAGTTTTGAAATTAATAAAATCACATGCCATAACAAATATAATGTTTGTTCCAGAGTTGGCATTAGAAAATCCCTTAAATGATTTAATGATAGATATTTCATTATACTATAGGTTTTTTCTTGTCCAACTTCTATAAGAAATGTAAGAACCATATCATGATAACCCTGTCATAAAAAATAATGTTGATATAGGTTAATTACATAACATTACATGATTTTGAAATACATATGAAAAATTATAAATTTAGGTAGGTACTGTAAATTGAGATATTATACAGTAATTATTAGATTAAGAGGATGCCATACTATATTTTCTGTATTCAGATATACCAAGATATAGCAAAATAATGAGATACACAACTTTAATTATAGTTTTGGTTTAATTTAAAATGTATACAACTATTAACAAATTTAAAGAGAAGAATATTTTCACATAGTTTATTTTCTAAAATACTGCCTTACAAAGAAGTAACAAGTCAAAAACTCAAAACAATGCAATTTCTGTGTTGAACATTATTTAAAAAAATACATTATTATTTAATATTATTTAATTAAATACAAAATTATTTTAAAATACACTTTTTTTTTTTAAATTTTGGTAATAAGTGTTATGAGAATGTTAAGGTGGATGAGTGGAGTTACTAGAGAGGATAGAATAAGGAATGAGTATATCAGAAGTAGTATACGGGTAGCTTCGATAGTAGACAAAATGAGAGAGAATAGATTAAGATGGCTCGGGCATGTATTAGAGAGGGAAGAGACTGAAGCAGTAAGATTAGTAAGGGAAATGCATGTTGTTGGTAAAAGGGGGAGGGGAAGACCGAAAAAGAGATGGGGGGATGTAATGGCGAGTGATATGAGGAAGGCGAGAGTATGTGAAAAAGATGCAGGAGATAGAGTTAAGTGGAAGTGTAGGACCAGGGTGGCCGACCCCAAATAGTTGGGAGAGAAGGCGAAGGAGAAGAAGAAGAAGAAGAAGGTAATAAGTGTTATAATAAATTGTAGGATACCTAATTGAAATTTTAATTGGGACCCAATTTATCTATATTGCTTTCTAAAAGTGAACAGATAGATGAAAAAGAAAGGTAGACCAATTTTTGTCATTGTTGTTCATCTATATCTGTTTTGTCTAGCTCAACAAGACCACGTTATCTCTAACAACCCCAAACAACAGCTACTAAATCAAATAATGGTTATACAAATCACATATTTAATAAGGATCTGTTGTGATATGTCATCATTTAAGGATTATAGTTAGTGTTCAATAAATAAGTGTTCTACAACACACACTTAACATAACATAATATGTATATGCAGTTAAAAGATTAATATTTTTGTGATGATGGGACAATAATATATTCTATAACAGTGCTCAAGTGCATTTTAATTTCTTTACGATCATACAATTCTATAATTCATACATACCCCAGTAAAATTAGGTCTTCTGTATGCAAAAATTAGGGGCAAGTTAAATTGTTGCATACACCTTAAATATACCATTACAAATAACATGTAAAAATTCCTCATCGATATCGTTTACACATCAAAGGTTATTAATTGTTTTTTCTACAATTTTTATTCTTAAACGTTTTGTTGTACAACCAATAACAAGTGAGACATTTACGAAAAGTCCATTTTCGTGACTTTTGACTACACATGATCTTTGACGCATAAACAATTAAGAAGTCATAATTGAAAGCAAATTAAACAAGTATTTTAACATTTTTAGTGATAAAATAATATTTTATACCAATATACAGCAAAATTAATTTAAATTAAAAACATGTAACAATGTTCAAAATATGCATATATATTTATATTATATATAATATAAATGTTTTTATATTATAATTTAAATAATGATTAATGAAAACTCATTGACTGCATTTATATGGTATAAAAAATAGCATCATGTATTTTATGCAAAAGCCAGTTTTCAATAATAACAAATTATTATTATCAGCTTTAAATAATTACTTGGTAGTATTTTAGGTCTGAATTTTCTGAAATTATACTTAGTATAACTTGCATAGATTTTTTATGCAATATAACCTTTTCTTCATATGTATTAAGTAGAAACCTTTTCAAACAACTTTTTACATCCATATTAACTAGATGATATTTAGAATGGTTTGCAATAGCTTCAATGTCTAATAACGGTTTATTTTCGTTCTGTATGTCTAAAAATAATTGCCATGCTTCCTTCCGTATCAAACCTAAAGCAAAAATAAATATTTTAAAAACACAATATATTAAAATTAAGTATACACAATTCAATAATTTCAAAAATAATAACTAAACATTTTTTAAGTGTAGTTATGTTATAAATAATATATTCAAAACTTTTAATATAGCAATTACTAAACTTAAATCACACAGCTATAAAAATAGAAAATTTGTTCTATGGCTGATAAATAGTTAAAAATTAATGGGAACATCAGATCTTCTGAGGTTCACTAACTTGAGGTTCACTTTTGCCATGTTATTATAATACGTAACAATCTTTATTTTCATTCACTTATGTTCGTTGTACAAATATATATTTATAATACTAAACATTTATAATAATTAGTGATGATGTTACAAACTGTGAAATTTTCGAACCGAACCCAGGGTGTTCGTTTTAATTCAAAAATTGAATCAAGGAAAACAAAATTTGAACCTAAATTGTCGAAAAATTATAAAAAAAAAAAAAATCGTCTTATTTATAATACATCGATAAGATAAAAGACAGAAAAGATACTCTTGAGTAGCCAATTTTTAAATCAATTAAGTATTAATATTGTTTTTAATTTTTTATAAAGTTTGGTTTTGTTTCGATATTTAAATAAAATAGTTAGCGGTTCAGTTCGCCTTAAAAAATCTGGATTTGTAACATCACTAATAATAATTCATATTATATAAAATATACTATAATAGAATTCTATAACTAATTAGTTAATATATTATTCTTTTTCGACATTCACCAACTACCTTTTATGTGTGTCAACAATTTTATTTTAATCAAAATTAAAGTGCAATTTTGAATTATGATTTTAAATATAATTTTGAATGTTAAATGAAAAACATACAGTAGTAAGAACTTATGATAGTATGTACATATATTTGCTTCAGGAAACACAAAAAATGTGCTTTGGTAATAAAAGACACTACACTATTATTTTTAAAGTCCTCTAAAAATAAAACTATGAAATTAGTAAGATCTTTTTGCCATATCCTTGTATACTTAATGTTTATATTATGCAGGTTTAGTTAAAACTATACATTTACTCACTGGTAACTAATCCTCCATCACTCCGGGCCAAATTTCTTAGTTCATCAATATCTTTTTCTTCACTTTGAAGAATTTTGTTCAATTTATTTACTTTATCTTTATATTGTTCAGGTATGATATTTGGAGCTGTAAATAAAAATTTTAATATAACTTCAAATAACAATATTTTTTATAGTTGATATTAAATTATAAGCCATTAAATATTAAAGTATACCAGAACCATAAAAAACAGTTACATCTTGTAAAATATCAGATTTTATTTACCTATTTAAAATATAACTTTCTATATAGATGGCATTGGACTTTGTTTAAAAAAATTCAAATTGCAGAACCGATAATAAATATCTAAATAATATAAATTTTGTGATAATTTTGAAATGTATTTTTTAGTATTATTTAAAAATCTATAAAAAGTTGCAGTTCAAAGGACAAAAGACCAGCTTTTGCTCTTTGATGTATACTATAATTTGAAACTATTAGGTTATTAGGTTAATTTCAGATGAAAGTAGATCGTGGAAAAATTATTTATACATTTGTTATCAAAAGACAATTAATAAAATAAAATAAATAACTGGGAAACATTGTATTTACGTTGTAGTTGATGAGGCCACTGATAAACAGAGTTTATATATTGCTAGTTTACTTGCAAGTATCTTAAACAGGGGTTATGCTGGACAGCCTTATCTTTTGGTATCTAAGTAATTGAATAAAATAAATAATGAAACTATTAGTCCATTCATAAATTACTCTTTAAAATTATTATGAACAGATGTAGGCATGGAACGAATGATGCGTATTACTCTAGTTGACAGATACTAAACCATATATAGTAAAATCAGGAACAGTTTTTTTATTCTAACATAGTACATGTAACTTGTATTTCCTATGCTTGTAATCGTATTGCTGAAAACGTTTAAGAATTCTTTCCAAATATTAATATTTTAATCAATAATGGAAAAAAAAATTTTTTAAATCACCGAGCAGAATCTCAATTTTTTAAGTAAAAATTTAAAATATATCTTTACTTTCCGTACCAGTAATTACAAGATGAAGGATATGGGTAGTCACTGATTTATATTATGTAGAGAACTTTATAAATTACCAAAGTGTAATTGAAAAGCTTGCAGAAGACGATGCACAGTGTGGTCAAAATGTTATTAATATTGTTATAATTGGAACAATTATAAATTAATTAACATATGTATCAACTCATTTGTCATTTTTTATAACAATAATCAAAAAACTAGAAACTCAGAATATGTTTTTATATAACATTTATAATGTAATAATGATATAGGTAATGTATATAATGTAATAATTTAGCATTTATCATATAATTTATGAATTAAAAGAAAAAATTAATTTTATTCCTGAACATAATGGGGAAACATTAAAAACAAAATTAAATATTATTTTCTCTAAAATAAAAGGACTAAAATTATTAGGCAAATTCAATAAAGCAATTAAGCAAAGAGTTTCAAAATTTCAAATTTATGAAATCTACCAAGAACCAATATTATTAAGCTATTTTAAATATGCTCCAAAAACTTCAATTGATGTTGAACGATTGTTTTCAACTTACAAAGACTTATTAACAGACAGTCGTCAAAGTTTCACAGAAGAAAAACTAGAATACCATTTAATAATTAATTTTAATAATAAAGAATAAAAAGGCATTTATAATATATATTTTTATATTATCATTTATACTTACTTAATTGTTAAATAGAAATGTTAAAATGTGTTCTTTTATTGCATAAATGTTACAAATTTTATATATTTTTCTTTGTACCTACTAAAACTATAAAATTAATTTTATTGTATATTTTCAAAATTTTTAGTGAATATTATGTCATACTTTAATACTTTTTAATGCATATAAATCCGTGCTCTAGTCATGAATCATTGGATGGTGTACAGAATTAAAAATTGAAGTTATAATATGTGTCAAACAAATATTTTTGTGAAAGCTCTACTCAGTTTTTATATTATAAATTATAATAATAAATAATATAATATAACATTCGTGATGAGCACAGTTTAAAAGAGTAATTTAACAGGATGCCGCGGCTACGATATATTTTCATTCAACGCGCGTAGAAAATGATAAACTCCAATAGATTATAACTTTAAAATCAAGTCGGATCGACCAATTAAAAATGAATAATAATAATTGATACCTACATTGAAATACAGAGAAAAAAAAAACAAATTAAATTCGGGAGGGATGGGATAAATTAGATGTTTTCAAAAATCATATTCTCTTATATAAAAATAATAGGTACCTAGGTGTGTATTGACTTACCATCGTCGAACTCTAATTTCGAATAACTGGAATCCGATGAATCGCTGTCGATCTCAAAATCTTTCGACATTTTCGCACAATAAAGAATTTTTGGGTTACTGAGATTAAATCGCAAAATTGTTAATGGTAACTGGCGAATGCAACTGGAGATACAGTTCTCGTTGTTTATAAATAAGAGTATTATCGTCGTTGTCGTTGAACTGCGGTACTGGAAAACGGAACGAGGAGAATAATTATTATTACTATATTAAGAAGCGTGTGGAAAGTTTTGGAAGGTTAATCAAAATGAATACTGATAAGAATTTAAACAAAAGTACGATAATCAGATGTTGTAAAATCAGATAAAAGATTATGGTATTCCGTCAAACAAATGAAATAAATAATGTTAAAATATATAGATGACAAATTCATCGAAAATTAATATAGGTACCTATAAACATTGATTAATTACATATAGATAGACCACGCAATGGTAAATAATGGAAACGCCTAAAAATCTCTAATGGAGCCAGAATTCAAGTAGTAATGGATTCCTGATAATAGAATGTGCTGTTACTACACATTTCTTCTATGATATTTGTTATTGTTATCACATATCATTGATAAATTTCTGCGGTATAATGTGTGATAATGTTTGAATATTTTGTATTGATTTGTGTAATGTGTTAAATTTTATTTTGCGTTTAAACATTGAAAATTTGTTAATTTGTTACAATTAACAATTATTTTTATTAAAGCACTTTTCGACATGTCGCGTAGTGGAAATAAGTTTGCGTATGTACGGTGTGACAAAAGTGCTTGTTTAAAACCGTGTCTTAAATTGTATCGTTTTCCAAAAGATATAAATTTGGATTCTTAATTGTGGTAAGAAAATGAATAATTATTGATGTAATTGACATATAACATATGTATCTATTATATCAATTTTACAATTTAATATTTACTCTATTCAGTTTAAGTTTATATTTATTTATTGATATCTATATCATTAATTTTGTAGTAATTGCAACTAGGTATATAAATTCAATTAAATCATAGTATCTACTCCCAAACATTCATATATTTATGACCCAATTATATATTTTTTTTTAAGTACCTACTATTAAAGTAAAAATGATACTTGTGGATGAAAACATCTCTATTTCTCATTAGGTAGGTAGGTTCTAATTACTATATTATAATATTTATACTAATTTTTATTTTATATATTTAGGTAATAGTGATTTGGCAGATCTCACTCAAGATGATTTGTACAAATGGTACATTTGTAGTCATCATTTTCTTGACAAAAACTTTACTAGTTTTAATAAATGCAGATTAAAAAAAAATTCAATTCCCCAGCCATTTTTAGAAATAGATAGCTATGACATACAAATTATTATACCACAAAAAACATATTCTATAGCAAAAAAGTTTCCATAAAGTCCTCATCAAGTTATTAAAGTAAAAAGAAAACAGTCTCCGAGTAAATTATTATGTTCATCTTTAAAGAAATGTAGATTTACATTTCTTATATATGTATGTATGTATGTATGTATGTTCTACGTTGAAAACCTCATTTTGTGAGTCTACTAAAACAATTAGATTAATAACACCTGTAAAATCACAATCCAATGTTTCTATTCCAGCAATCTCACCAAAAACTACTTATTTTTTTAAAAGTGTTAGTAAATTACCATTACCTACTGATTTGAAACCGAAACAGCTATTTATAAAATCAACTTCAGATGCAGATTTAATACTACAATTGAAACATTGCTCGCCAGAAAAAATAATAGCTCTTAAAACCTAGTAACAAGAGTAACAATTTCAAAATTGAAGAAAAATTTAATGTTGTCAAGAATACAGTACCATTACAATAAGTCTTTACAATTTATGAACTTATTAACATTTCCATATGAAAATTCAAAAACTTTGGTTAATATGCAAATATCATATAATAAATTTAAACCATGGTCACAGAAAGAAAAGCAGTTTGCATTGAGTTTTTTTTACAAGTCTCCCTCAGCCTATAAATTTTTATTTTATTCAAAACAAATGTCTTTACCGGGTCTTTCTTCAATTAGGTGTTGGGTTGGAAATTCCAAATGGCGACCTAGCTTTAGTCCTATTTTATTTAAGCAATTAAAAATGAAGGTTGATTCTATGAGCGAACAAGAAGAATACTGCACATTGGTTTTTGATGAGATGAAAATAAAGAATTTTTGGACCTAGTAGAAGGATATGAATACTTGGGCTCCAAGGTCAAATAAATAAACTTGCAGGGCAGACAATGGTTATGGTAATTAGAGGAGTTTATTCGTCATGGACGATGCCGATCGTATATTTTTTCCCACCTATATCAGTAAAACAAAATATTAAATGAATTAATTGAAGAAGCAATGAAACACTTATTTGATTATGGACTTATAGTCAAAGCTCTTTTGTGTGATCAAGGTGCAAGTAATGTTGCTGCTTATGAAGATTTAAATATAACAAAAGATATACCATATTTTTTTGTGACAATAAAGTGTATACAATATTTGATGTTCCACACTTGTTTAAAAATCTTAGAAACCATTTCAGGAAAAATAATTTATTATTTAATGGAGAAAAAGTATAATTTAAAGATATTAAGGACATTTACAAAAACAGTACTACAAGTCGATCATTGCTTTATATTACAGATGCACATAATTATTCGGGACCATTCCAACCGATGTCGTGTAAACTAGCTATGCAACTATTCAGCAATAAAGTAGCTACTACAATGAAAACAATATATTATGACACAACAATTAAAATCTAAAACAGCTCTTAACACTGTAGAAATGATGAAACAATTAAATGATTTACTCGATTGTCTGAATAGCAATTCATTATTTAATTCAAATCCATCAAAATGTGCTCTCTCTGATAAGTCTCCACATCAACTTGCATTTCCCTTAAAAGTAAAGATTTGGTTTGGGTCTTTAGAAAAAATATCTGCAGACCCAAAAAAACTTCTTAAAGATACTAAAAAAAAAGACCTATGTGTTTTGATGAAAATTGGTATGGATCATTAATGCTATAACAATGATATATGAGGAACAAATGCTTATTCCTTATAATTATCTACTTACGGGAAGAATTAACCCTGATGTCATTGAAAATATGTTTGCTATTTTTCAACATAGGGGTGGCTATAACCGGTAATTATATGTTTTATATTTTTATGCAAATGTTTTAATCTAATATAATACAATGTTTGTATTTATTACAGAAATCCAACTGCAAGAATATTCAGAACAACTTTTTGTATATATGTGAATAATTTGATGCAGCCAACCACACTGTCAAACTGTGAACCAGATGAAGTCATTAATTTATTAAGCGTGGATGACTTCTGAAAAAGTTCCCGTTTAAGAAGAATTAAATTCATTGAGTTACTCTTCACTTTCATTGTCATCATTATCAACAATTGATGCTTTAATATTTGAATAATTTGAACCAGAGTATGAACCTCAAATAACTTTAGAAAATTGTTAAAATAGTTACTTTGCTGGTTATTTGGCTAAAAAATGTACTGATAAATTTAAATGTAATAACTGATAATAATAATAATGTATCCGAACGGATATAATATTAAAATCTGATGAAGACAATACATTTAACCAACAAGAATTTTTAATTTTCTGTAGAAACTATGATTCTCAATCGTCTGATTTGTTTTTAAAAAGGCCATCATCTAGTTTTACTGAATTTGTTAGTTTGGCACAAAAAATTATTAAAAAACTGTAGAAAAAATGCTACATAAAAGATTAATTAAAAAATTTATTTTTAATAAAATAAAAAATGATCTCTCCCATATATGTAAATTTAGAGAATCATGTCAATATCATTATCATTTCATTATTATTCATCTTAATCGTTGTAAACTTCTTTGAGATTGTAATTGGAAATCAAAAAATATAAAACAACAAGAGTAGAAAAATCAAAAAATAAACTTAATATTTTGAATAATAAATAAAATTGTAAAATTAGTAATAATTACTAATTACTTATTATGTACTGCTTTTAATTATAATAATATGTCATTTGTAATAACTTATTTTTTTAATATATATGTAGGACGTTCCCGAGAGTGTTTGACTGAAAATGATAATGGCCCATTTGGTTCTCATGTCGGTAATGGCTGCCAGACGGTCATAGACCGTCCTGATGTTTGATGTCCAACCGTCATATGCACCATCTACATAGACGATGTCAATATCAAGTTAATTTTTGGACTTTCCAATCTGTGTACCAGTGATAAAAACGTAGTCAGAATTGTGGATACATAAATGCTCCAGTTATGGTATACGATTACAGGCACGGCAAAGGAGGGAAAAAATGTTGAAAAGAATGGGCTCAGACCGGTGGCAAAATGTGTTGTACACTAAGGTATATAACATACTAAAAGTCACTATTTTTGGGTAGTCCAAAATTAAATTTTAGATTGCTCATAACTCAAGAGGAAGTGGACCTAATGCTTTTGTGATTTTGTCCACGCCCCTTTTGCTTAAAGCCTTTGTACATTGGTGCCAATTAGGGGGGCGAGGAGGAACATAATCCCCCTGGAGAATACCAAAAAAATGACTTTTAGTATGTTATATACTGTAGTGTATAATACAATTTTACATCAGTCCGAGCCAATCCTATGGGCATCTATGCTCCAATATTTTTCCAAAGTAAAGTAAATCTAATAAATTTGTTATTTTTCAGCTCATAATATGTAGCTCCCAAGATGTGCTCAAAATGTAACTTGTAAAGCCCTGGGAAGCAGTGCCGTAAAAACCTTGCATTGCACACGGACCCGGGACCCAAATTATATTATGGGACCCCTGTGAGTTTCTGTTAGGTGTATCATTATTAGATATTAATTTAGAAAATTTATTTCGGAATATATTTCGATTGAGATAATTTGTGGGAATTCTGGATTATTTTCATTGTTACAAAAAACTAATTTTAGCGTACGCACATACGTAAAGTAGCGGTGGCAATAAAATTGTATGCCATGTATATCAAAATATTTTCTGTGATTGCAATGTAGCCCCTTATGTTCGATGCCCGTATACTATAATGATAAGAATCATCTTGTAGTATTTTAAAATACCTGTTGCAGCACGCACAACTTTTACCATAGACTACAGAATAAATATTTGAGTTTTATCACTAACCATAGATTTATATTATGTCCACAGAATATTACACGATATTTCATTATTCTGAACCCACATTTTTGTAATTTTATTCATTTGAGAACTTTTACTATTAAAAAGAATTAGATATTTAATAATATCATAATAATAATATTGTAATAAATATACATAACATAATATAATATATAATATTATATACATATTAATTAATTTATAAACTATTATATTAGTATATAAAATGTAATATTAAATATTGCCACCTCGGTAAAGTCAGGTAGTGGTACCCACCTCATTGCTGCCACTGCTACCACGCGGAAGTATTGGCAAACTGAGCTTTATTACTCTATGTCTTAATTTTCTTCAGTGTTATTTTCACTATTTTAGTTTGTAGTTAGTTTTTATGTAATTATTGATTATCATATAAATATAATAAAAGTTTGCCCTCTAGAGGGGGTTAAGAATACCTCCACGGTTTTCTCATGCCTGTCGTAGAAGTCAACTAATTGAGGTTGCGCCAGGTTGACAGCTGGCATAAAACTTGTCAAAAAAGTATGAGGAGTCTTAAAAAGAATATAGGTGAGTTTTCCCATCTCGGATGTTCGCGGGGAAAACAAAAATGTGTACTTGAGTGTGGAGATAGCCTAAGGGACCAAGTGACCAATACCAGCCTGACAGCGGCTACGGTAGCCGTTCCATCAGTTATATGTGCGGGTCTAGCCAACGACCGTGATGTCTATGGTGTAGGGAAAGCACCAAGGTGTTTTGGGTTGGATTCCCACTTGAGTACGCCAGATAGGTTCAAAGTGAAAGTGGGTACGTGGAATGTAGGAACATTGACAGGTAGGAGTAGGGAGTTAGCAGAAGTTTTAAAGAGGAGGAATGTGAATATTTGTTGTGTGCAAGAAACAAAGTGGAAAGGGGAAAAAGCAAGACAAATTGGTGAGGGGTATAAAATCATATATTCAGGAAGGACTAGTACAAGGAATGATGTAAGAGTGATATTAGATGAAGAAATGAAAGGAAAAGTGGTAGAGTTGATTAGAAAAAGTGATAGGGTTATTTTAATGAGAGTAATATTAGAGGATAAGGTATTAAATATAATAAGTGCGTATGCTCCGAAAGTGGGATGTGAGGAAAATCAGAAAGAGTAGTTCTGGCAAGAGATGGATGAAGTAATGCAAGGAGTACAAGGAAATGAGATTATTGTAATTGGTGGGGATATGAATGGACATGGGACATGATAGGGTGTGGGTATGGAGGAAGAAATGAACTGGAAAAAAAATACTTGACTTTGCATCAGCGTATGAATTAGCAATTGTGAACACTTATTTTAGGAAGAGAGAAGAGTTATATAACTTATAAGAGTGGAGGGAACAAATCACAAATTGATTATTTTATGTGGAAGAGAGGGGGTTTGAAACAGTGTAAGGACTGTAAGGTGATCCCGGAGGAAAGTGTGACAGCAGAACATAGGTTAATGGTTATGGATATTTGATGTAGGAAAAAGAGGGTGTACAAAAAGAAAAATATAGTTAAGGGACAGAGAATTATGTAGTGAAAACTAACGGGAGAGAATGAAAAAGTATTTGTAAGAAAGCTTATTGGGACAGGGATGTGGAACATGGAAGGGAATATAAACGAAATGTGGGAAAAGGTAACAGAGGGTGTTAAGAAAGTTGCTAAAGAAGTCGTGGGCGTGAGTAGAGGTAATATGCCACAGGATAAGCAAACATGGTGGTGGGCAGAAGAAGTACAGGAGAAAATATCAAAGAAAAAAATACAGTTTAAGAAATGGCAGAAAAACAGAGAGAGGGAGGATTGGGTAGAGTATAAAAGTTTATCTAAAGCAGCAAAAAGTGCAGTGAGTAAAGCTAAATTAAAGAAATAT
>JAIPRL010001533.1:43315-79749 GCA_025469235.1 Pemphigus obesinymphae | reverse complement strand
GTAAAAAAATGTTGGATTTTTCTATTCTATCCATGTTATATAATAATTTAAAATGTTTTTTAAAATGTCCCCTTTTTAAGAAGCTGTGGATAGGGGGTGTGGGGGACGAAGTCCCCCACGTCTTACTTTTTCTTTAACGATATGTCACGGAACGCAGATTTTTTAACTGAGCTCAGAGTCCGTCCTTATTTTTTTCCAATTCAACCACTGTGTAAAATTGTATTTATTTTATTTTAACGATAAATCGTATATACGCATGTACATACAGTGGCGTAGCGAAGTGAATTTTTTTAGAGGGGGGGGTAGTGTGCTTATTTTAACCGCCTACATTTATCCTTTTTTTTTTTTTTCTTGTAATAAGCAAAAAAAAGGTCACACCTTTAAGAATTTGGCCGGCTAACACAATCCTGCATGTTTGGCCGACACTGAAAAGCTAATATTTATAATTCCTACTAAATGCCGACAAAATACTGGGCTAAACCCTTCACGATTTAACTGACTGACAACCGAGCTGGCCTACTGGGGGCAACTTTAGGGGTGAAAGTTACCGCCTTGCCACCCTGCTAGTTTCGCCCTTGTGTACAATATATATACAGTAGCTATGTAAATTATTTGGAAAGTCAGTAGCCCTAATTTTCGATATAGTAAGAATATTTTACTACATTTTTTTAAAAATAAAATACAAAACTAATGGCCTATGTTTTTGCATATAATGCATATAATATTTTATAGTTACTTATCAATAATATTGAGAAAAAATTTGGTTGAATTTTGAATGAAGGAAAACAAGTATTAAAAAGTGTGAAAAACGTACAATTTTGCAATATTTTGCTGTATTTTTGAAATTATGAATTGCTCTCCTTCATTCAAAATTCAACAACATTTTTTCTCAATATTATTGATAAGTAACTCTATAAAATATATATATTTTTTCGACGATTTTTGAAATATTTTTTTTTTTTTGTAAATCATGCAAAAATATTATATTTAAAAAAAAAAATGCAGTAATATAATCACACTACATCAAGAATTAGGGCTACTGTAGACTTTCCAATTAATTTACATATTGTAGGTAGCAATATATAATATTATACCAGACGAAAACATCTGAACATTCCACTATGAATGCATAAACCATTATTCGTGTGATACGGTGGATCGTGGATGTTCATGTTATCAAAACTTTACTTGTATTCATTATATACAAGTATATAATATATCATTAGAATGAAAAAAAAATATATCATTAAAATAACAACTTGAGCGAAATTGCCGTGTATTAGGTACAATAAAAATAAGCTTGTGCGAGACTACGAGACCATCGGAGTTCTTATTAGATAATATCTGTATAAACAATTTAATTATATAGGTACTAATTGGAATAACTATATAGGTCTACAATATTATGTTCATAAAAAATGAAATTAGAAACAATAGGTAGGTAAGTTAAAGAAAATACGAGTATGATCAAAATGTTAGATAAAAAGTAATAATAATAACACTTGTTATTATTTCAAGGTATACCTGGTTATTTTTTATTTCTCTTTGGTTAATAACAATTAACATTTTATTCGACTAATCTTTATTATAATATATTCAACAGCTCTGTACTTATATAGATATACACCACCCATTATACCATTGATTAATTAATAATTGATATTATTTCGAGTTTTGTTTAATTAACAAATGAGCCAGTAAATAATATGTATAGGTACATGTATAGGTAAATTAAAATAGTTTATCTAAATTTCACAGTATACTCGTATATAGGATTGAAAGTTATAACTTTATAATCTTATTATCATGAGTATAAATATATCGGCTATACGTATGGTTAGCCGGTGTATAGCCGTATAGGTAAACGTTACATAAAAAAAAATAATAATTACATGTTTTATAATGAACGAATAAGTTATAGGGTTTAGAACGAACTCGTTATAGTAATAATATATCATCACACGTACTGCAGATCAATATTATAATAATATTGTACCTATAACCTTCTAAAAATTAAAATATAAATAGTTTTTTCGTTTAAATAAATCAACTTAAACTGTAATTTTTTTGTTTTAAATTAATGTCGAATTAATATAAAAAATACTATGCTACAGCACAGACTTGTTGTAGGTAAGTACTACTAATACTTATATTATAAATTTGCATATATTATAATATTACAAATTTCAATAAATATCTATTAATATATTTATATTACTTATATAGATATGTATATGTATATATATATATATGTTTTTTTTGTTCGTTTATATTTATTATTATTTATGCTATTTTTAAATATACAAGATTTGTTATGATACATTTTAAACGTTAAGACTAGGTAATATAATTTAAACCAACTATAATATATACATTCGCTTATTAATATACACATTTTGAAATATATAATTAAACTATATACCTAAACTGGTACGTAAAGTAATTTATATTTTTGGGAAAATGACATTTTGTTTTTTTTTGTTAGTATAATTTAACATACTGAGGTGATATATTTTCAAATTAAATTTTAAGGTAGGTACTAAATCACGATTTAACCACATAGAAGTGATAAAAATGAACATTGATTATTAAAATCAATAATAGTATTATATTATAATCAGCTCATTTTTGAAAATTTGGCAATAATTGCTCTTGTCACTATAGGACAGGCAGTATACGAGTATGCAGTGGTGCAACTATAGCTTTAAAATCTTGGAATGTTTCACTGGTTTCAGCCTCCCACTACAATATAATATTGTCTAAAAAGAAAGTCGTAGGGGTTTCGCCCTCCTCCCCCCAGTGGCGTATTCATAAAGGATTGTGTGTTGAAATTTTATCCAGCGTTCAATTAAGAAAATTAAGTTAAATTTAGAACATAAAAAAATTCTAATAGGTACTAATCATACAATAATAGCTTTATGATCAATTATTATTTTTTAAACTATATTTTATAATATAAGATAAAAGTCGGAAAATATGATTTGTGGTCTGATAATACACAATAGAGTATCGATATATTATATACCGGGATGTCATATTATATTTTACTGAAATATTATGAGAATCAATATGAGAAATACGTTTTACGAAATTAAAATATAATTAGTAATATTTGGAAAAATTATTATGGGAAAAAATGTAGTAGACTTAGAAGTAATTGAAATATAACAGGTGGAGCAAATAATTTGTTATTAGAATTACATTGCTTTGAACAGACATTTATTGGAATTACAAACTCGACGAGTTTCCTCTGGTGGGTTATTTAAAAATATTAATCGCTACGTATACCATTCTGAACATATCTAACACTGTATGGTAGCTGTGAGGAGGTTCCTTTTTGGAATTGCGCACATAGTTTTAGAAGTATAGGGTACTCGAGATAGGTTAGGTACATCATAGGTACATCAGTGTATAACATACTAAAAATCTTTTCTTTTTTCACTGTTATTTCCATTAATTATTAGGTTCAAATACGTGTAATTCCATGAAACATCTGTTCCAACTTTCCAACCGATGATTGTTCAGCACTATATATTAATTCCATTCATTCATCGTTGTTATTTCAAATAAGTACGTATCATGAAATGTTTGTTCCAGAAAAATTTATCGAAATAAACAATTTTAGTTCCAGAGTGTCTCGTGTTTATTAAAATCCTCTATGAATCAATGTTTCATCTTAAAAATTGCATTTTTAAACAGTTTTTTTGTTTCCTGAAAAAATGAAAATTTGGTATACCTACGTCCTTTTAACAAAACACCGTCGATATACAGTTGTGCCAATATTACCGTATACATATATATATATATATATATATATTATATATGTAAGCAAAGAGGCGGTTTTTGGACTCTTTTCTGAGGAGGGGAAGTCCGTTTATCAGTATACATATATACTCAATTATAAAAAGTGTTTTATAAATTAAATTATGTATGATTTCTATAGCGTTCATAAAGTTCTGGGAGAGGTTCCTGCAGTATCCCTGGGCCCTCTCCCCCCATAAAACTGCCACTGTATGAGTAATTATTAGTGTATAAATGTCATAGTAACGTTAAACACTTTGAAGTATATGGAAATCAAACGAATTGTTTTAAATCTGTATAACTATATATATTCAATATTACTATATATCATGCTTTTATCAGTGGCGAGCTTAAATGGGGAGAGTGCTCAGGCCAGTCAGTTAATCCCGTTTTGTATTTCTATAAATAGGTACCATGTGGCCTCTATATTTTGATAGTTGAAATTGTTTATATTCTGTGCTTTTACATACTTGAACATATTATTTATTTTTAAAACAGTTTCATGATTGTTTAGATATTATACTTTAACCTTCCACCATGAAAAAAAAATTCTATGTGAGATCCGAATGACTTTAGGTCACCTTAGGTGGCTAGGTATAAAAACATCGACTTTGACTATACCAATATATAGATACATAATATAATCAATGATAATAGCCAAATGCTCAAATGCCAATACTCAATAGGTAATTTAACCTATATAGTCTTGAAATTTTGAGCCCATCACTGGCTTTTAAAATAATAATAATTTATGAAATATATATGATTTACCTACCTATAGTACCTATTGTATACCAACTTGAGCGTGTTTGACGTATCTTGACTTTTAGATTCTGAACGAAGTGAGGAATGTATTGGTTTTATGTGTTTTTATTATTATTTTTTTTTGTCTATATACATTTTTTCGATTAGAAGGAGTTGAGTTTTGAAGTAATATAAAGGGCTTTGTTGATATCAAATTAGTAGTATATATAGGTGCCTATTTAAAGTACCGATAGGACAAAGACAAATTTTCATCATCTGCAGTATCTGAACGGCTTTTACTTTTTGTTTCTTATAATCTTGAAAATAAGCTATCTTTATAGAAGGTGCGTAAAAAAAAATCCCCAATTTAAAAATTATATCACAATAAGTTCATTATTAATATCTACCAATAATTTTTAATATACCTATTTATAATGTATATTTCATATGAAATATACATTTTAAAATATTACAAAATTAATTTATTACACATTTTCAGGCGTTCCCTAAAGTAGGTAGATATACTATAGGTACCTAATGATAACTGATAATTAGGGTTAGGACGTGGTTATAGGATATGGTTTGAATAAATATGTATAAGTAGCTAAATATGCATAGAAAAAAAAAATATATGCTCATTAGGTATATTAATTAATAAATAATTATAAAAAGTACGATATAGGTAAGTACATTATAATTTAAATATATAACGAACTCTATCGAACATTTTATTTAAGTAGGTCCCTACTTATAATCCGTATACCATATTACCAATATCAAATTTCCGAAATAAATAAGCAATAATTTGTATATAATTTATACAGTGCCACATTTTCAAGTTTTTTTCTTAGGAGGGGAGTCCAAAAACATTAAAAACCAATAGGTAACCTTTATATATTTTACTATCTTTAGAATTAAAATTACCAATTAGTTGCCATACAAAGGACTGTTGGTCAATGGAGGGAGGTTGCATCATCCGTGCACTATTTTTGGAAATAATCTCTCTATCTATTCAAAATATTTTATTTGAATTTAAAATTTTTTTAATTTTTAGCACCTAATTTTGATATTTTTAGAATATTTATATAAAATATTTTGCAACACATGGAAAATATGTGATCATTAATCATGAATAAAAATGAGTGACAAAATCATTTTTCAATATTACATATTTGTGCTTAATGAAATCAAATTTATGTTAATACACCAATAATGCATTTTAAAATATTCTCTGCGCGTATCAGCATAATACAAATATATTTTTACAATATCCATATTCTAATAATACGTAATTAGTTATAGTGTTTTGTATCGCTTTGACACTGAAATGTAAACTATCACGAATAAAGATTCGTTTGTTGTTCTCGTAAATATATTACAATATATATGATGGCGTATTTTAAAATGTTTTTCTGGAGAGGGAGCCAAAATATATTGAAAACCAATATTGTATATTTTAGGTTTATCTTTAGGGGCAAAATCACTCAATTGAGAGACAAAGGACTGTTGCAGGGTTGGATTTAGGGGGTGTCACCCCCCCCCCACATACACACACACACATACACACACACACACACCTCGAAAGCAGTCGGAAAAATTAGAAAAATTTGAAGACCTTTTTTTTTTTTTGCTTATTTATATTTCAAAGATCCCCACTGGACTGTTAGTAAAGTGGAGGTTATACGTAGTCCGTACACTAATTTGGTTAATATAAGTATTCAAAATACGACGGAAATATATATATATATATATATATTATATAATATGTTATAAACAGGGCTGTGAATTTAATGCGCTAAAAAATTGTCTAATATGCATATTGCACTTATACAATAATAAATGGCATAATATATGTTCTCAAATATGCACAAAAAAAAAAAAAATGTAATTATTGATAATTCTGCAGAATACATTTTTTTTTATTAGATTTAGAAACACATTTTAATAATTTTGTGGACGATATTTAGTTACTACACGCTTGACGCTTGCATAATGTTTCATGATTTCTGGTGTATGCGCGTTGAGGCCGTGGTCACTATATAGTATAAAATTCACCACAAAAAAAAAATTAACGCGCAACTGTAAAATTGTAGCATAACAAATATTAAAACTGAATAACTTAAACTTTATATTAAACTTATAAATTTCTAAAACAATGAGAAAAAAACATTTTAGTAGAGAGATTATATGAAAATAGCACTTTTATACTCAAACACCCATTATTGTATGCAAAAATATACTATAGAAAAATTTTCGCCCGTATACCTATCCATTTATAAGAATATGAAATAAATTTTACCGAATTTACTTCTTGAAGTTTACTATAATAATTGTCCGAAAAACTAAAAAACTTTAAATAACAAAAAAAAAAAAAAATGTAATTGAAAGTTTTAAAGAAAATAATATGCATTTTCATGCTCAAACACCTATTATATATATGCAAAAATATGCAATATCAATTTTTGTATTTGTATTTATAGCAATACGAAAAAGATTTTTACCGAACTTATTTCTACCTACGAAGTATCAAAAAATACATGCAAATGCATTACATTCACAGCCCTGGTTATAAATATATATGTAGGTACCTATATATATGTATAGGTACTCGCTGACGTGTACTCGTATATCAACAAAACTCAAAGTTACCCACACGTTAAAATTATAAATTGTCTATTTCACATTTTTCTAATTAGGTATGATTATTAATAAAAACCATAATATTATGTTTTTCTGATCACTCTATCGCGTCTTTGAGGTATCCGATAACCCCTCCGAGGACGAGGTATTTTTTAATGTTTTCATGTGCCATATATTGTTTTTAATATACATTATTTTATTATTTTAATATTTAATTTTTGTGTTTTGACTTTTAATTTAAAATTATATTTCTCTTACGATCCTTAGTTGAGTGTTGAGTCGTTGACCGTTTAAAAATGAAAAGGTAGTTTTGATCCTCGTCAAAACCTTAGTTTCATTTTTCTCACAGCTGCATCCCTTACCAGTTACCGGGTATAGTCTTGATTATGTCCATAGATAAAATATAAAAGTAGTGATTTTTTTTTTATAAAGAGTTTATCGTCATAACGAAGTAAATTTTATTATTTAATAATTTGTGTTGCCCGTAGGTACACGTCTGTATCAGAAACCGGTGTATAAAACAGGTATTTTCACGGTTCAAGCTTTAAACTTTGAACGGACTATACTTTGAACTTTGAACGGTCTATACACTATCGGCTTGTAATAAACCACTCAAGCACCAACTAAAATTTATTTTAGTCTATTTTTACATTTTCACGGTTTACGCATTGAACTTTCAACGTCCATGTACTCGATTAGTAGAAAACCGCTCATCAACGAATACGATCAATAGTTTTGCACAATATTTATAAAATATGTGTACAATTCATGCATTGAAATTAGCATCGCTTGAGTAAAATACATATACCGATGAAAAGTTCTAATATTATTTAGAACCAATATTTTCAGATTTATGAGGAAATAACCGTTTTTAACAAGTATTTTTCGTAATTTTTCGATAGTTTCTATACCCCTGGACCCTCTCCCCTCCCCGTAAATATTTTATTAATATTGTACCTATTTAAATTTTTAGAGGAGACAAAATATTGCACAACGAAAATATAACGAGACAATAGAGTAGGTATAGGTATCTATAATAATCAGCAGAAAGGCTTGAATTCCCCATAGCCTTTAATAATCATTACTATATATTTATATAGGTTATGTAGAAACAATATATATAGCAGAATAAGTGAGTTACGAATTTGTTTTACCTATTACGTGCGTTTACCTACAAGAAATTCGAATATAACAATATCTTAGAGACATTATATAGTTTAATATTTTTTTTTTTTTTTTGTTTTATTGGTTTTTATATTTGTATTTTTAGTTATTTATATAAAAATGGTAACTTTATAATCGTTGAAATACTTGTGTCTAGTAACAACTAACAATAGTACCTATATCATTTTTGTGATTTGAATTCTATAGGTTATCATTTTTATTATTATTTACCTACGGTGTTTTATTTATGAATTTTATACATCGTTTTGTTTTACAAAAATATATATTCTTGTAAATTGTAATAATTTACAAATATTAATATTATCATTTTCCAATTGCTGTATGATAATATTTATTTGTCATTTTCCTATTTATAAAAATATTCTGTTACAAAAGATAGTTTACCATTATAGGTACCTACTATACTTCCTTTAAACTACCTACTGGAAAAATGACTTCTTTAAAAGTGGGTATATCTATCTAGTATCTAGTAATATTAGAATTTGCTATCAAAAAGCTTTTTTACTTTAAAACTGTTGCTCAATTCCTTTTACCCGAAAAGTTGTCGGTATATCTACTGCGGACTACAAAGTACAGACATGAAAAAAAATAAAAAAATAAAACTTTCAATAACAAAATATATTTCCTACGGTTCCTCGTTTTTTTAACAACTCGTATAAAACGTGTTTAAATGCACATATTGAAAAACTCCTTACATAGGAATGTATATAGGATGCTATAATATAATGTAAAATTATGTTCTTAATCATTTATTTGTTGTTTCATCATATACACTTTTTAAGTAGTAGGACTGTTGTAGGAGCATACTCGGGTTATACTTTAAAGCGGTAAATTTTCAATTTAGTTTTCTAAAACGTAAAGGAAAAATATATATATAGGTCTACTGAAAACAATTTGAAAATTATTATAAATTGAAAATTATAATATCATGTGATCTGTAAAATAATATAAATAAAATTATTTTATAATTTAAAAAATCAATTTACAAATTACCAATGGGGGAATTTCTCCGTTAAGTTTTACCAGAGCTCTTTTCGTTCCTTTCCTTCTCCAATGCCTATGACGTGCAGTTTACCTGGACGACTTTTTTATTATAGATTATACGTATTTTCAGAGTTTTGGTCGTATAGGCACATTTTTCTCTGTTTGGATATATTTTGATTAAAAATAATTATTTTTTAATTTATCAAAAACCGATAAAAATTAAATTGTTTTGCGTGCAATTTTTCAGGATAGCTTTTGGAGTTTTTACTTTTTAGTTTTCAGGTCACACGAATGCATATTTCGAAGGGTTTTTTTCGTGTTCTACTGTTTTAGTGATCATAATATGGTCTAAAGACGTATTTTTGTGACGGTATATATAGTTTCAGAAATGCCGTGAAAATATAACGTTAGTCGGTATGGGTACGTTTTGCGATTCAATATAATATTGTACTATAATGGCTCCGCTCCGACGGAAACGATACACATAATTTTTCGCCGCGCACTCGTCAGTACTGTCAAGGTGAACTGGTGAAAAAAAACTTCCACAATCCACAGATATAACATTATATTATATCATTAATATTAATGTACAATGTACATACAATTTTTCAACTGCATTATTAATTTTACAAAAATTATCGTAGCACACAATTTCTCGCTGAGCGGACTTACTTATCACGTATGATCGGTTTTATCGGTCCCGTAGGCCGTAAAAAAATTATTTAATAATATTACGAGTGTATTTTTACTGCGAGAAACGAGAAATTTCCGACGAAAAACATTTTTAACAGTCTCCTACATCGGTTCTCTTATACATAGGCTCAACCTACCTAGAGTTTTAAGTATTTATATTTTTCATTCTGATATAATCTCGAGCCAATGATACACCGCGACGATATTTCCATTTAGCTCGGCGACACGCTCGAACGCTCGGACCAAGTTTCCCGGTTTGTGGTTTTATTATTATTATTATTATTATTATTACCATTACTATTATTTTTCCACCGATTTCCCATCTCCAGATTTCCGTAATAATATCATCTCCTATTCCTAAATCTACGACTGCCTGTGAAATGGGTACCTACCCTTTTCGCTTGTAACGAAATTTACGGTACACCCATGTTCAACGGCTCCAACGCTTTTGAACTTCGGTCCGATACATTGTACTCATATACTGTGTTACGATTATTGTCCATACAGATTGTTACCAGTTGTTTTAAATTCAGTGTATTGGACTACGTACCCAAAAATGGAAGATTGTTCACACTTTACGGTCCATCATTTGTCAGCTATTGAGAAATGTGCTGAATTTTTAGAACACGTATGTATTTTTTGGATCCTATTGACTTCACTTGTTCTATGTAGACATTTAATAATAAACAGTAATATTGTTGTGGTTTTCTCTCTAGCATTCTAACGATTTGACATGCTGTGTTTGTAAATCAAAAAAACCCGAAGTATGGTTCTGCATCAGTCCAGACTGTTTACAGGCATTCTGTTACGATGGAGGATGCGATCACAGCTATCTTCATTTCAAAGTACTGTACCTATTTCTTTTTAATACTATATTAGAATTGTTAAGTGTGTAACGTGTGCCATTTTTGGACTATGTAGGAAAACAAAACGCATTGCTTACATCTCAGTCTCCCGTCCATGCGCTTGTGTTGTTATTTATGTGTCAAGGAATGTAACATCGAAAACAATACGAGAACATTGAATGGAGTACGCCGAGGTTCAAATTGTTCGATAGAATTTTGTCGCAATACAGCACCAGCTAATAATAGTGGAGAATCTGCTGATGAAGACAGCGATGATGAATATAGACTGACAAAAGATCACAAACCTACAGGTATTAGTTAATTCAGATTGTAATTTATAGTTAAATAAAATAATATCTTGCGTTGTTATCATGTAAAACAATTGCTTTAGGGTTAACTGGTCTTCAGAATATTGGTAACACGTGTTATATGAATGCTGCACTTCAAGCGTTATCCAATACACCACCATTGACAGATTACTTTTTAACTTGTTTTCCCGAATTCCCATGTCACCAATCGGACAACCCTTTAAATTTATCCAGGGCTTATCATCGTCTTGTTCAAGAAATGTGGCATACCAAACGTCCTGGTTATGTCACCCCTACGTCAATTTTATATACAATGCGAAATGTATGTTAAACACAATACTTATTATTGATTTTTTTTTTTTTTTCATTTTCAATAATTATGTTTTGTTCCTGTAGGCATATCCAATGTTCAGAGGATTTCACCAACATGACACTCAAGAGTTTTTAAGATGTTTTATGGATCAGTTACATGAAGAGCTGAAAGAACCTGAACTTGAAGCAGTTCCAACTAGACGCCATTCATATAAAGGTAATTTTAAATCATTTAAGTATTTTGTGGTTTTATTGGTATATTAGCAATTGACCATAAAGTGTCTTGTGTAAAAGAATTTTTAAAAACAAAATGACTACCTATAGTGTGTCTCATTCATTTTATTCAGGTACTTCAAGAAAACAAAGTATAGAACAAAGTCATCTGGCCATCCCAGAGGAAGATAAAGATGAGTGTTCAGATACTGATGAACTAAAGTCTCTAACAAATGCTGATAGTAGTTCTGATGGTGTAGATGAATATGAAACCTGTGATTCTGGTGTAAGCGAACGTAGTTCATTGTCAGAAGAGACATCTGAACGAGTAAACGTAACTAAAAAACTGGAGCGTCATCTATTTGCTAAAATGAACCATGGAAATAAGATGACATTGTGTCAGAAAAATAGAAAACTTCATGTCAAATACAATAGCATTATTTCTGAAATATTCGATGGGAAGCTATTAAGTTCAGTGCAATGTTTAACTTGTAATCGGGTTAGTAAATATTTTATTTATCGCTTAAACTCAATATTATTAAACATAGCTTAAAAAATTATTTAAAATATACATACAAGAACATAATTGGAAATTAACTCCTCTTATGGCTAGGAAAGTGATACATGTTATTAAATTATGTACAAATGACCAAACATATTCGGTTTATCAACACGTTCGCTGCAGATGATGCCTTTAAGGCATCATTTCTACATCTTTTTCAATCGGTTTTAAATTAATTGAGCAGCATTAGGTTTTATTTTTTTTATTTTTCGTTAGTGGTGTTCAGTGTATAGTACTGTGAAGGTCGTACCCCAAATTTTTTATTTTCGAGTGTACAATAACACTTTATTATAACTTTGTAAAAAATAAAATTCGGAAGGATACTGTATATTTTTGAGGGATTTATACAGGATTAATCATACTTCATAAATTTTCTTTCAAAACTCCCGTGATGCATTATGTAGTAATATATAATAATATTAATAGTTTTTCATTTAACTAGTTTAAGTTTATTTAAAAAAAAAAAGTAGGTATAATAAAATGTTTGCCAAGTTATTCAAAATAATATTTTGAAACTAATATTATAATAAAATATAAAGTATTCAAATGATTATTATTTACATATTTTTATCATGGAGTCTGATTACAAAAACATTCGGTAAAATCAATTGGCATCATAAAAAAAATACGTTATTTTGACCAGCACTAAACTATGTGTATACAAAATTGATTCGTAACGAATGTGTTAAATATTTGGTGGTCATGCCATTGTGTAATACATACCATATATCTTCACATGGATACTTTAAAGCTTACTGCATACCGGATCAGATCGGAACAGAAAAAATTATTTAACATAATTTTAAATGAGGGCCCGGCATACCGGTTTGGATTGAATCGGATAAGTCACTTTGGAACAGAACGGAAATATCTCGAAATGATTAATGAGTATTTTGGGTTCCGAATGGAAAAGCATATTATTCAACGTGGATATATATCAACGCATATGATATAACATCATAGTCCATGTGTTAGCAGCAACGTTCTTAATATTAAAACAATTATTATATTTAATTATATTGTAGTGTATAAAGTGTATTGTAGTATATTGTACTATTATATACAATATTACTATATTTACAATATGATATTTTTATTTATCTAAATAAATAAAATGTCTACTAATAAAAAAAATTATAATAGAGGTAAAAAAGTATTCGTATTTATACAGTATCCGTATTTATATGACATAGGTCATAAATATTATTATGACTCCGTAAGGAAGGAAAATGCATGACAAGAAATTTTGAAGTATTTAAAAGAATCCAGTAATTATTATATTATATTAAATTACCCTAATTATATTTGATTATACCTATTAATAACAAAAGTTTAACTTAAAATCAATTTTTTTATTATTAGCGATAATTTACAAATTTGTTAAAATATAATATTAATTTGGTAGGTATATGTAGTCTTCATCTATGAATCATATCCGATTGCCACACAACTCTTCTCCGATTAGAATTAAAATAAGAACATAAACTTTCTCTTATAGTGAATGCTTCATTATTTAAATTTTTTAATGATTCCAGATAAATCTTGCATACCCAAATTTGTGTCATTTTCTAATGTACCTGGTTGCTGCAATTTGTCATTGTCTCCTCTTAGAAAATGATGTAGACAAACTTGCTAATATTATTAAATCGAGGTTTTCGGGACAAACTTGAAGTTTTTGGTTGAAAATTCTAAATTTTCTTGTGAAAATATCGGAAGAATTCTCTGCGACACGCCTAGCTCTGCTATGCCTGTAATTGTAAACTTAAATTAACACATTTTGGCCTAGCTGTGATCCGGAGTAAGGATGCATTACGTGTTTTTGTATTGGGAAAGCTTCATCTGCAACAATCATATGAGGAAGTGCGATATTAGTTAGGTAATAGCTTTAAAGGAGGTAAATCTATGTTGTTGGCGTATAAACTTTTCCTTAATTGAGATTCCTTAAATATGGCTATCTCTGTTCTTATCGTATGTGCCAACATTCACAGTCACAAACTTAGAATCCGCATTTACTAAAATCTTTTTTATAATTAAAAAAGGAGATCCAGTATTTTTGAGTTTTTCAGTCACAACATGTTTGCTATCTAAAGCTTCAATGCAATTAGGGTATTGCCATTTGTTGTAAAACTCCTTTTCAATATTTTACCACTTTTTTCGGTTAGGTGGACACATGCAAAGTGGAGATAATTTATCCCAAATTGCTTTACATGTAGTTTCAACAATTTTTCCAATTGTAGTTTCACTCTTCTATAACTAAATGATAATGATCTAAACAAACCACCATGCCCAAGAAATCGAAGAAGAAAATAGTAAAATTGTACATAGTTATTGGTTATATAATATTAAAGTCTGATCCACCACTATCTTCCATAAACTCTTATAACACATGCCTTATATTTTCATCGTTAATTTGATTAAACTTTTTAAAGAAATAATAATAAAATACTTCTATTAATTCACTAAGCACATTCTATATGATACATTTACGTAATAATAAATAATAATACAACCGGTGTTTATATACGATAATAATAATATGGAGGCTATACCTACTGGAAACCTATATAATATAATATACAATGTACTATAATATAATTATATATGTATACCTAACCTATCGTGCATAAGTATTTGTGAAACACAAATTACCGTATATACAGGTAACGATAATCAAATAAATTAAAAACTCGTTTTCGTTCCAACGCAGTGTGCGTATAAAATTATTTTTCGATCGCGTGTTCCAATCCGGTGTACGATAAGCTTAATACTTATTTTCTGGAAATAATAGTCTTTAATATTTTCTATCAGTGCATTGAAAAATAAAACTAATTGTTATATTTGTGAAGAATGTACAATATTCTTAATAAATAACAATTGTTTAAAAAACATTTTTATTTATTAATTTATTATAACGTTTATAATAATAAAAACCATTATGTAAATGTAATCTGTAGAGTTTAGATAAAATTTTGATTAAATAAATTAAATTCAATATATTAAATAGGTATATTTTATAATTAAGCATCATAAGCTCACAGCACTAATCTTGCTCTATTGTCTTATTTCAAATAAAAAGGATTTATTATATTTTCAAATTAAACAGTATAATAATTTGTTAATTTTTATTTTATTAAATAAATAGTTAATGTTATAACTAAAGTTTGGATTTGTATGCATTTAATTGGTACTCATATTTTATTCGAGAAATATACAAATATATGCTCTTATCCAAAATATATGTACTTATATGTAAAACTGTTTTTACATTTTATTTATATTTCTTTTAAATCCAAAGAAAAATATAAAAAAAAAAATTACCTTACTTTAATCATGAAATAGTATACCTATGTCCTACATACTTTTTTTTAAACTATTCATAGGTACTATCATTTTTATAAAATAGATATACTGATATTTTAGCTATAGAATAAAAACAAGAAAAACCACAATACAAACAAATAAGAATAAATTAATTATTGTCTACTATTTGTGATAAATATTAACAACTGGTTATTGACATTTGATTAAAATTCAATAAGGCAAGCCTAATTATTGAAATTTAATGTTTGACTGAAAATTGATTTTTGTAAGAAATATACTTAAATATGCAACATTCTTCAAATATGGTGTTATCTCAAAAATATGCATTTATATGCAAAATAAACTTTTTCCTATGTAATTCTTTGCTAAATTTCTTACTCGCATTAAATTCCATACACTCAATAAAAGTATGGAAATGCATAGAAATCCGGATTCTAGTAATAGCTAGTAATGTATGTAATAATATTTTCTATTTTATAGGTATCTTCGCGGGTTGAAGCCTTTCAGGATTTATCTTTGCCCATACCTACTCGTGACCATATAACTGTCTTACACCAAAGTTCATCAACCAATTTGTGTTCAGTACATAAGTTATCTGATATATATACAAATCACCAAGTTCTTCAGGTAGTATTTAGAACTAGAGAAATCATATTAATATAAACACTATTGATTAGGTATATATTTATTTATTATTTTAATTTTTAGAATTGGATATTTTGGTTTTGGGACATGATGTATAAATGGTTCTGGGGACCAACAGTTGGTTTACACGATTGTTTAGCCGCATTCTTTAGTGCTGATGAACTTAAAGGTGATAACATGTATAGGTACGCCAAAATTATATAAATATTGAATTTATTTACCTTAATCTATTATTATAGGATAGGTTTTGTTATGTCATTAATATATTATCAATTATTTCAGCTGCGAAAAATGTAAAAAGTTACGCAATGGTATTAAATTTTCTAAGCTTCTTGAGTTACCGGAAGTTTTATGCATACATCTCAAACGTTTTAGACATG
The DNA here is from genome assembly GCA_025469235.1 of Pemphigus obesinymphae. Lineage (NCBI taxonomy): Eukaryota > Metazoa > Arthropoda > Insecta > Hemiptera > Aphididae > Pemphigus > Pemphigus obesinymphae. The sequence continues at coordinate 63,116 of JAIPRL010001533.1, read as the reverse complement.
AGCTGATGTTTTCATCTAAAATTACTTCATATGTAACGTTTCCAGTTGATGGATTGGACTTACGGCCATATGTTCATAAAGGTATGTACAGGGTTAATGTGAAATTATTAATAATTCAGCTATATAATTTAATAATAATAAAATTGCTACTGTTGTGCTATAGATTGTACATCTCAAGTGACAACATACAAACTAGTTTCTGTTATTTGTCATCATGGTACAATTGGTAGTGGTGGTCATTACACATGCTATTCATTAAATCCGATCAACGAACAGTGGTATGAGTTTGATGATCAGTGCGTCACTTTAGTATCTGCTGAAACTGTTCGTAATTCAGAAGCTTATGTTCTTTTCTACAAGTAAATAATTTTATTTATTTATATATTAAGTATTTCTTAACAAAATGGCTGTATATGCTAATGTGATATATTTTGATAATATAACTTTAAAGTACACTAAATAATTAAAAATAAAAATAATTTTTCTCAAATCTATAATTGCAGAAATAACTTGCAGAATTATTTAAATAAAATATAAAAACCCAATTTCTACAAAACAATTTGTTTTATTACAACAAATATGTATTTAGAAAACAATATTTCCATCTTTCTCTTTTATAGAATGGGTGACGTCATATCGATTTATGGGTGACATATCAATCAATGAGTTATACTGACCTTTATAATATTTTATTATACTCTTCAATTAAACTCATAAGTGAAAGATAAGATTACATTAAAAGATATAATGATAAATAAAAATTCAAAATATACAGAAAAAAAACATTCTTACTACTGATAGTTACAGACATACTACTGAAACTTATTGCAGATATATCAGTGATAACTAAAACAATTGTCAACTTGAATAATCAAAAATAAGGTTATCAATTTCGAAAAAAAAAACATTGATTTGACTTTTTACTACTTAAGTTTGACTTTCGAACACGAACCAAGTATAAATGAATGTATCTTTTGAAAAAAAGGAGAAAACAAAACAAATTCAATTGGATTATCCAGATCCCTGTGTACCTTTTAGGTGTGGGTTCATCATCAGAAAATCGCATAAAGTCAATGAACTCAAATAAATCATCCATATTTATTTTGCTATGTAATTACTGTGCAAGTGTATTACTTATACACTATGTAGGTACAATGATAAGTTATTAACTATAATCAGTGTTTACGGGCGCGCTAAGTGTGGTCTATTCACTACTTCATTTTTAGGGAAACCTTAAGTAACAGTACAACCTTAAAAGTAACTATGCAATGCAACGCATTTTTACGGGACTGTGCTTAGGTGACACTTAAATTGGTTTTAAGTAACACTTAAACGACTATGCATACGGGTAATTGTAATAGTCAGTATGACTCCATACATCATGTCATCCATTCTATAAAAGGGAAAGTGTATGCGCTGAATGATTCAGTCGTTACTTAATACTTAAAATAGAAATATCGCTTCAGAAATATGTATTTGTTGTAATCAAATAAATTATTTTGTAGAAATTGGGTTTTTATATTTTATTTCTTTGATAATCGCCTGATAAATTGGCAGAGTATTTTAAGCAATTTTTATGTTTTATAAATTTAATTATATTTAATTTAATATTTTATATTAAACTAATCTAGTTTCTCAAATTGTTACTCAGTGGTCTAGATGTAAAAATATATAATACTGTTGGAAAATGTTGATAATATATTATATATAACAATATTCATCAAATATTTTTCAGAAAAAATAGTCCAATAACCAATAGAATTAGAACACAAATGCGACAAGTACAGGTGAATAAGACTCAACCTAATTGCTCTCAGGAAGCGTGCTTTATTTCGACTAGATGGCTATCCAAGTTTAATACATTTGCTGAACCCGGCCCCATAGATAATTCCGATTTCATGTGTCAGCATAATAGAGTTAAGCCAACTCACGAGCCGCAAATCAATCATCATGCCACAATGGTTTCTGGTCAAATTTGGGATTATTTGCTTAGCAAGTAAGTAAATTTCATAAAGAAAAATAAATTTGATATTAATAATGCGCGCTATTTTAGGTTTGGTGGAGGACCAAAATGTACTAACAATCAATTACAAAGGTGTGAAGTTTGTTATGCGGAGTATATTGAATTGATGCTCAGGAATAGAGCTGAAACCGAAACAAAAAACTTTACACGACTTGGAGAGGAATTAAATTCACATGTAATGTATAACATTTTTAAATTCCAACTTAGTTTCATAAGCTTAACTTAGATTATGTATTGACAAAAGTATAAAACTCTTAAAATTGGGTGTTATTAAAATTAACACTATAGTCGGGAGAATGAAAAGTGGCCGCTAATGCGAACGCCCCGGGTGGTTTATTTTTATCAGGGTAACATAAAATAGTTTTTAGCCATACGTGCCAAAATCGTGATAGCGTTCCACAACCCTTTAAAAATAAAACCACAATTGCCAAATGTTCCATTTGTACTCAGAATGAACCTAAAAAGAAAATAATAAAGATGCAGTTTGAGAACCCCTCCTTATCAGTAAAAAATAGTTGCCAACACATTTGCCAGTGGCTACTTTTCATTCTCCCGACTATAATAATTAATTATAAATAGAAAATAAATATTCTTTTCTACTATTTAATCTTACAATAAAATGTTTTTATTATCTAATCCAAAAGAAAATTATCGTTAGTACTTACTTTTTTTTTGAATCTTAAATCAATGAAAGTATTGAACTTGATATCTCATTCTCAACTTTATAAAATGGAAAATGTCTTATTTTTATATAGGTACATTTTTTTTTATATTAAAATTTAATTTGTATGTTTAGGATGTATCTGCTGATTTTGCCATATCAATAAGTTGGTTCAAATGCTGGGAGGCTTTTTTGAATGGTATTGTAAGTGACCCACCTGGACCAATAGATAACTCAAAATTGATTGAGAAATTTGAGGGCAAAGTTCTAGGTATGTCATATTAATAAATTTAACAGCACACATTCAATACAACACTACTCTTTGTTTTTGTATGTTTAGAAACAGACTATGTGTCAGTATCCGAAGTCCAATGGGACTACTTGTGGAGAATATACAATGGCGGTCCTGCTATTGAAATAAGCGAACTCCAAGTATTACCGTCGTAAGTTTAACACACAACTATAATAATTAATAATATATGGTTCTCATTTTTTCTAATCCATTATTAACTTTTTAGAGTCGAAAACACTGATGCTTGTTTTAATCAAACAAACAGTCATTTAGGCAAACTGTTTGATGTCAATGAATCAGCACAAGAAGAACCAGATAAAAGTAATTACAAAACAATTGTTTTTAATTAGTTAAATGTGGAATTTAATATTTTCTTAGGTTTCATGTTTAATTCCCATATTGGTTTAAGTATCGCTTGTATTTATTACTTTGTTTTCATTGATTTTGATCAATGTACATTATCACCTAATACACAAATTACTATTAATTCAAACATAACATACATAAAAACATAAGTTTAAACATCTTATATCCCTATTGTGTTCATAGTCAAGAGTTTGTTGATTTGTTTACTAGGGAAATAGTTTGTTTTATAGCATTTTTAGATTGTTGTTTAAAATACGTTTTGAAACCGAGAATTTAGCTTGCTCGCAAAGTGGATTTTCTTAATTTGTTTATTTTTCAAATTATATTGGATTATAGGAATATTTATAATCTTTACGTTTTTCTTAATTATTCTATATTGTATTGTAAATTTAAATATTATTTTATGATTTGTATTATATATATATATTTATTCATCATATATTTTTTGCAGTGACTTTCGAGACTGAAGATGTAGAAATAATAGTTAACCATGATTCAGGTGACCAACTAATGACAAATATAAATAAACATCAACGAGACCAAGAACATCTGCAGTGTTCAGCTGCAGTGAAAAAGATTAATTAAAACTGAATTACTATGTTTATTTATTTGTTTATATTATGTACATAAATAATTTATTATGATTTGTTTTTGTTTTAAATGCGTGTTTTGTATAGTTTTGGGGAATTGTATAGGTTGTTTTCTAATAATAATAATAATAATAATAATATGCTGGTATTTATTATAAGGTATTCCACTAAAGAGTTTCATCGTTAGCTTATTTATTCATAATTTTGCATTTAGAAAAAAATGTAGAAAAAAAATTTTTAATTGTTACCTAAAACGTTATTATTTTGAATATTTACCATACCAAGTTTTTTTTTTATAAATTGGTGAATTTATTTTTGTTTATTTGTTATTATTTTATTATAATATTATATAAAATTAGTTTAAAAACTGCCAGTACCAATTGGTATTCTTATTATTTATTCCTATAATTAATATTCCTATCAAAAGGTCGTATGAATAGGAAAAAAACGTGAAATTACTTTTATTTTTAGTATGACGTATGTACATAATATTAGAATTAGGATCATAATAATGGTACTAAAATTTTTAACAATTTTATTTATTTTTAATAATAAATTTATAATGCTGTTAAAACTTAAAATTGTCCCTTGAAATTTTAAAAATTACAACTAAAAGGAATGCGACATTTTAACTATAATGAGAAAGGTGACTTTGTGACATATGTTGTTCAACCATTCTGTACCGTCGGAAAACAGTCTGGGAATTTTTGAAGAAGGTATTGGGGGTTAAATTAAAAGTGACATTTAATTTTTCTGCCAAGGTTTAGTTGTGTAGTTACAAAATAAATAAAAACATGTATTTTTGTTTTTGTTAATTTGTTATATTACTTTTTGATTTATTTTTTTGCATAAAACAAACAAAAAAAAAATACATCTGATATGGGAATTTTAACGATTAATAAAGACAATAATATAAGTATAATATGTTAAAAAAAAAAAAAAAAAAAAACAAAAAAAATGTTAAACTCACAGTGTTGTGTTTGAAAACGACAATGTCATTATTGGTATGTAAAAACGTTGAAAGATACCTATGTATAGTGAAACAAAGACAACATGAATCCGAATTAATAATAATAATGATGTTTTTCGTCCAAGTTGGTTTTTAAAATTTTTTTTGTGCATTCTTACAATTAGGATCAGTCTTAGGAGATAAAAAAATAGAAGTAAGTTGTTGTTTATTGGGATGTAGCTGTCGTAAATCGTAGTATACAATATGTATATAAATTTTATGTCTTGTGCAACCCCAGACGACACTATGATCAAAGTAGAGTAAATGGGTGGTTGTGGAGGTTATGATCAAAGCTCGTTTTCATTTGGGGGAAAAAATATACAAAATTTTCATTACAATTGATTTTCTTCCATAAATAATATATGTTATAATCGTTTTTCATCATGATTTTGAGGATCTATATTATATAATTATGTAGTTGTAACATAAAAAAAAAAACAGAATTAAACTTTAAAGTAGGTATTATATATTATATGCAAAGATATTAATATTTAAAGACTTGTTATATAAAGTATTAAAGTTTGACGTCAATTAGTAAAACAATGTTTCTGAGTGTGAACATATTATAGTTGAAATCTCTCTTTATATAAAAAACTATTATAATTCGATAATTTGATGATACACCGTCAAAAGGCGAGTGCGTTTGACGGTTATAAATGGACATTTAAGATCAGACGACAATTAGGTCAGTAGTGACCACCCAATTCATGCAGATGATGATGAGTGATGATCATTATTATAATAATAACCTAACCTAAGTTGACCATCGAGGAAATATGATGTATTTTAAAAAAAAAAATTGTGCCGATACAAAATCAAGGAAATATTTTTTCAAATTTTCATAATTTAGTAGGTATTCTGTGGTAGGTATTATCATAATGAAAATTTCACAAAGACCTAAAAAAATGTACTTTGACGAATTACACCTATGCGACAATTGGATTTGGATATACTCTATTCAGTTTAAGACTATACCGGGCGGCGGACGAAAATTTGTTCATATTCGCGCAGGTGAGGTTCCATCGTTATTCGTCGCGGGCGATAAAATAATATTTTTTTCTGCTAAGGAATTTTCATTTGTTTACATTGGATTCGTCGTACGATACGTTCATAGTGTTCATTTTCATACGCACATGACAAAATACACATTACTCACATTATTATATTTTAACTACTATTATTAAATTTATTGGTATAATTACCAATTTTTTACTTTATTTGTTTATAATAAATACCTACCTAGGTACTTATTTTGTCATGGCCGAAGTAGATCCAATTTCTCCAGGGAAAAAGAATCGTCAAGGAAAGGTTAGTAAAATATTGATATTAATATTTGCCATAATCAAGTTTATTAAAAAGATTATTAATTCAATTCACTGACCGACCTACTCAAAATTTAATCTACACACCTACTTATAGACAACCCCTAAATATCATATAAAAGTTACACTGGATGTTCAATCATATTTAGGTATCATTTCACCCTAGGTTAGGGTTCCCAGATATCCCGTATTTTACTTAAACTTCAATTGCCGTCCCAGCATCCCAACAAAATTGACGAAGTTAGATAATAAACATATATAACGGTACTGGTATTTTTCTGGAACCCTGGATGAATTGTATTAACTTACCTAGGTTAATATAATATTTTTATAAAAACAGAGACATGCGAAATGCAGCGCTTTCTTCTTTCGCAGAAGAATTAGGCATTGATGGTTTCGGGACTAAAGAAATAACGTCAAAAATTTCCATAGTTGTATATAATATTTTGAAAAGCTTGTTGAATAAAAATTTCTCTTTGTTCATCTCCTGCACTGACATGTTCTTCGTCAATATAACCTGGAGGAGTGTATGTAGTAGGAGATGTTTTTCTAAGCCAGTTATGTAATGCACACGATGCTTTAATTATATGATCGACTTTATGTGGGGAAAGCGTTATTGGCTTTTCGATAACCCGAAAACGTGAAACTAAAATACCGAAACCGTTTTCGACAATCCTTCGGCACCTGCAGAGTCGATAGTTGTATATTCGCCGTTCCATTAGCAACTTAAAAGTATCTATATAGGAAATTACCTATATCCCTACTTGTTTAGTTGATATTGTTGTTGGAAAACGTATTCCCCAGTTTGTTCAAACTAGGTGGCCATCACGCTCAAAATTTTACATTTATTGATTAATGAGTAGTCCAAATTTAAAACTGTTTTTGTAACTATTATTAATGATCCTAAATCATCTGATGAATCTATTTGTGAAGCAACAATATATTCTAAAACTTTAAAATCTTCTGAATTTGCCTTTTTAGCACATATTTCTAATTACTGAAGATTTATTTAATACATTACAAACTAAATCATTTGGCATTGAATATTGTTTAAGAAAAATCAATATAACATGTGATCTTATAAAAAAGAAGAGAAATGAAACTGAGTTTTTAAACTTTTGTAATAAAGCAGTTGCTTTAATAAAACTTCCTAAAGCTAAAAGGAATAAAAAAAAACGGTGAACTAAGTTTTAAAATTTTGTACTATGAAATTATTGATAATATCCTTATGTAATTAAATAATAGATTTAATGATACCGACAGATTGTTATTTTTACAGTTAGTTGATGTAACAAAATTTAAGAAATATTCAAATTCCCAATGTGTGCTTTAGATAATCTTACAAAAACTTATTCTAATATTTTTCATGATATGAACAAATTAAAAGTGGAATTAGATGTTTTGTATAATGATGTTAAATATCATAATCTAGAACATGTTTATGACTTAGTAAAGATTTTTGAGAACGATGGTTTAAAGGAAGTTATGTCTGAAATCTATATATTATTTGTTTTAATTTTAACCATTCCTTCGACTAGTGTTTCTGTCGAAATAAGTTTTACTTGTTTAAATAGAATCAAAACTTATTTAAGAAATATTAATTCACAACAATGTTTGAGCTGTTTTTATACAATATCCATTGAAAAATTATGAATTAAACAACTCAAAGAAAATGAACCATTTTATGATAGTATCATAAATATACTAGTCAAAATTACAGAAAATTTTAGACAAAAATTCTGGATTTAAATGGGCGTTCAGATATTTATAGGAGTGTATCTAACTAGAAGAAAAAATATGAGAAGGCCTGCCATTTAACCCATTTTAACACTTGAATAAATACCTATGTTTTTTTTAATAAAAATCATGATTACTACCCTTTTTTCTGTACATAATCATTTATCTATAAATCGATGATTATACAATACTACTTTTTTGTACCACATCCTAACTCAGCAACGGACCGTCGTACGCCCTTCGGACCTCTAACCGACCCCCCCTAAATTTCCGTTGTAATGTGTTTTACATATATAAGAATTTCTCCTATCTCCTTCGGTTTCGGAGTTAAATGGGAATTCCTAAACTAATAGTTATCCAGACCAACCGCCGCAGGTATTTAATAGAGGGGGTGCGTGGGAGCGTGTCCACCAAATTTGGGGTCTGTGGTGGTCTCGGTTCGCCGGAAAGATCGAAATGTAATCTGGCGAAAAAGGTTTGAATATGTGGTGACAAGTCCAGGTTTGGTGGCGGCAAAAATTTGAAAAATAGTCCGAACGCTCTAAAAATCGCACGCGGCGTTGCCCCTCACTATTACACCCAGAATCTGAAAGCTCGAAGTCGAAAATTGAAGGCTGGGCGACATTTCGAAAAGATAAACGGAAATTCGATCGAATAATTCATGTACGCGGTGTCACATCATAGACTCTACCTAAGTATTTTGCCTCAGATCGTGGTCGGTCGCCACGTGTGCGTGGTGGATTTACGTAGGTTTGGTTTTTTTTTTCGTCACCCCCATTTAAATTCAATTAATATTTATTATCGATAATTGTATTTTTTTTGCGATTTAGACGAATAAGGTTTGGCCGGCGCTACCGCCACGCCCGTGTGGCGATTTTTCGGACTTGTAATATTTACACCATTTTTAATATTGATTTTTCACATTATTTCTATACATAATAAGTAAAAAAAATACTCCTTTGGTGCAACAACCAGATATTTTTTCAATTTCTCGTATCTCCCGCGGTTAATACCGTGGGTACGTTTCGTTGTAGAAAACACCATCGTCGGATAGAGTGTATAGGTAACCGTTAAATAAAATGTGTAAGACAGTGTTTTAATCGAGCGAAAATTTATTTTTATTATTTATACTACAAATTATGATTGTCCTCGGAGGCCGGTTGTATTCTTAGGTCGTCTTCCGAGGCACCGGCCTCCAGACGCCTCAGGGCTACCCCAGCCGCCCTTAACAGGCGGGACTTGGCCGGTTTCTCGGCGATCCATTTTTTTGCCGTGTGATTTGGGGAATTGGCCACGTGCCAAAGTTGCACGCTACTCAGACCCTCGGCCCTAATGCCATTCCGTCGAGCGGCTATCGCCAGCTCGACGGCCCGCGGTCTGAGTATCCGCAGATCTATAGCCTCGACGATGGCCGTGTATGCTTTTTTGGTCAGCCGACAGGACGGGAACAGTGCTTGTAGGCCGTCACTGTCGAAATTTTATTTTGGAGGTTCGCGTACTCCGGTGGTCTGGAGTACGCGCTACTCACATCCACGTATGTCTCTAAACTGTAAACATAACAAAACGAAATGGATCAGAAACAATGGTCGAGTTTAGTTTAAATGTCCGACGGAAAAAATCAATTACTTTTTTATTATGTAGTCCTTCATTTTGGCCGACTCGGCCACCACCTCTAAAGATTCATTTTGCCGCACGGCCTCCTCTACCGTCCCGACGACGTAGTGCCGTGCGGCGGTCAATTCGGAATGTTGAAGGGCGGCCGTCACTCCCAACTCCACTTCTCGGTCGTGACCGGTCGTCTCGGTAGTCACCATTTTTCTTATTGAGTTGCCGGAAATATGAATCACGTTTCCTGGAGTGCCGTCCGGCCGGACCTCCCGTATGTCCATCTGCCGGCACTCCAGGTTTACTAGGTCGAACATCTTGGTTAGCGGCGGGTACGTGTTTGTTACAAAGAAATTGGGTAAACCGCATGTCAGTCGAATTCTCAGGCCATGGTATCTGCAAAAAAAAATGAAAAATTTAAATACGGCTCTTAAGGATCGCCGGGAAGTGTCGTGCTCACCTTTCCATTCTGGCCATCATAACATCGTCGAAGACTACCATGGCCGGCTGCTTGTCTCCGAGTTTGTGCTTTGCTATGAATATGACGTTTTGACAATCTCTCCTGACGGCCCGCCGGAACTCCTCGACGGTCATGTGCTGTATAGTACCTGACCGTTGTTTCGTCCCGAACGCCATGCAGGCCGCCAGGGTGGTGGTCAACTGCCTCCATACTTTTGCTAGCTGTAATCGGACAAAACGTATATGGTAAAAATAAAATAAAATAGTAAAAAAAAATATCGGATACTTACGGATGTGTTGTGCCGTTTTCCTTCTATGATAGTGGACCGGACCGGTCAGTTTTTCAAATAATGTTTCGGCATCGTCCAGCAGGCCGTCGATGTTAGCCTCGAACTTTGAGAATAACGTATTCACGATGGCCATGGAGGGTAATTCTTCCGCCAACACCACCTTGTTGCGGAAGACCTCCTGGTTGGCCATCTTGCCCGTTCCCTTGTAGGCCTGCCGGAGAAAATCTGCCGCGTAGTTGATCTTCGCTACGACTTCCCGGTCCGGCACGCCGCGGCTAGGTTAGGTTAGGTTAGGCGCGCCGTCCACTTTCGGGAATTTATCGTCTCTGTACATCATTATTGTTGTCGCTTTGTTGTACAGCGGCAATAACGCCTTGAAATATGTTATTTCCGTCGCCATAGTGCTGCCACATTGCCGCCGGCTATATATATATATATATATATAAAAAGAAACAACATTAAAATCGAGATTCGTTTGAATATAAGGTGTACGCTTACAGTTTCAGGTAGTCCAAGATTGTTTCCGGGTACTGCAGCAGCCGGGTCCAATGATCCGGAGGAATCCCGTCTTCCTCCGCCGCGATCTTGTCAAAGACGTACCGGAGACATCTGCTGATGGTCTCTATGTAGTTATTCACAGCGTCCGTCTGCTCGTGATGAGACATCAGCAGAAGCTCACGGTACATCTTCAGCAGCGGATAAGAATCCGGGAGTCTCTGCTGCAGACCCATGTCGTTCAATTTTTTCAACAATGTGGATTTTTGACTGTTTCTAGAAACGAAAAAAAATTGTAGGTTTCGACATTCCAACGGTACTTCCGATTTATACTCACATCATCTGTGTGTCGGCTTCTAGTTGTTCATCCTCGACTACTTGTGGTTCGGCGGCGGCGAGGAAGATTTGTCAAAGATGTCCGTGGTTTCGGTTGCCCAAGCCGAAACCTTATCTATCGGTGCAACGCCCGGGATCTGCCAGTCGCCGCTCCACAGCTCGTACTGGAGTACGTTTAGAAGACTGAAAAAGAATACCGTTTTAGACACGGGCCGGAAGAAACCGACGACGAGTTTTTTTTATACTCACTTATGTAACCGTTTTCTAATCAAAACGTCGGCCCACATCCGCGAACCGACGATCTTCTTTACCGTTCCGAGACGAACTAACCGGCAACCCCTGGAGCCGACCGACTTCATCGTTCCGACAAGTTTGTCGGCCGACTCCTGCACGGGGTGACGCAACTCACTCCCGTGCTTGGTTATGAGGTGCCGGTTGAGTTTAGACTCGGTCATGAAAGAGCACAGAGGACAATGCTGAATTGGCTGTAGAAATAAAAAATAAATAAACATCATTGATACACATAATTATTTTCCGACGGGTACTCACCCTCGACAGTCCAAATCCCCTATTTAGTTTCTCCCGGACACTTTTAATCCCTGATCTGGCCGGTCGCCCTCTAATATCGGCGCGGTCATTCTCTGATTCGGTGTCCGTTACGTTGTCCTAATAACAGAAAAATAAAAAAATTAAATATCGGAGAAAGAGACGGGACGAAAATCAATGGAATACTCACGAGACGCAGAGGAGAAGCCGGTCCCACCACCATCGTCTCCGGTTCTGAAATTCTCGAGGCGCATCGAGATTCATCGTGTTCCATTATGGTCGGCTGCAAAAGACATAATAAAAACAACAAAAAAATAATAAAAACGCGATATTTGACAAATAAATGAAAAAATATTAAAATTTGTAATACTCACGCTTTCATCGACGAACACGTATTCGTCCGTCGGGACGGCGTCGGAAGACCCAGCGGCGGCTGCGGGTATTTTTTTTTCCAGCTGATTTTTAGAAGAAAAAGGTTGTACTTCTGTAAATTTGTTTTATAAACGGACTCGGGCTCGGAAGTTGACAGGGCACAGGGGACAGGAGACACGGGGACAGGGGCCGAAATCACCACTGAATTTTCGTGTTCTGAAAACAAAAACAAAAACAATTTGATTACATAAATGTAATCAAATATTTCAATATATTTACCTATCATCGAAGTCTCTATCTCCTCCCGGCTCAATCCTGTCAATCTCATTGCTTTTTTCACTTTGAACTTTTTAACCAGAACCATGTCAAGTGCTTCCTTTATCAGTGCTCCTGGAAAAAAACACGTTGAATAAAAAAGAGTTAAAACCACGAACCGATCCGGTGTACGTACTTTTAAGCCTACGTTCAGACTTTTTGTCCTTCTTGCCACCAACATTCTCATTTGCCTTTCTTAAATTTCTCTTCAGAACCTTGATCGGTACGTCGTAAGTCAAAGAGGCATCTGGCACCGACATACCGTTTAGACATGCCTTCACTGCCTCGTCCAATTTGTTAGCTTTCAAAAAAGGTGTTTTAGAATTATCCACACAAGACATCTGTAGACAAAAAAGAATCTGTGAGACAAATAACAAGCTACCTAAAAATTTACGTATACGATATTTCCATAAAATCGAAAAAAAACAAAAAAATCTATAAGAGTACGTACTGAAAATAAAAAAATAATATTGAAGCTTTAAAAGATGCTCCGCGCTTTGCGAAGACGTCCGACCGAATCGCGTCCTCCGGCCGGCGGCTCTCAGCACTAGATCATCGAGCGTAATCCCTACCTGACGGGTAGGTATTTTATCGTAAATTCAAATGACGAGTTTCAAAAAAAAAAATCGGCCAGGAGTTCTCGCGCTTCTATTAAGGTATTTTACAAAGAAATCGGTGTTGCCGTTTCCGAGCGTTGAGAGTTTAAAAATTAAAAATTTTTAAAAAAAAACGCCCGTCGGTTCGGCCAGCCGGTATCGCAGGTGCACCGGTCACGTAGGCCACTAACAAATTCCTGGAAGCGTTGGTGATTAGTGCGTGTACGCGACCGATTTAACGTATTATTTACGATATTAAAATATTTATAAAATTATATATACGATTAAATAATAATTATTTTGAACGCGTACTGATATAATATATATAAATATTATAGAATGAACACGAATATTTAATTAATGATCCCACGACGGGTAGGTGTTTAACGTAAAATCAAATTCCGAGTTTAAAAAAAAAAACGGCCAGAGGTTCCCCGGCGCCCGAAGGCTTGAGTACTTCACAGTAAACAATAATAATTAAATAATATAAGCTTTAAAAGATGCTCCACGCTTTGTGAAGACGTCCGGCCGAATCGCGTACTCCGGCCGGCTGCTCTCAGCACTAGATCATCGAGCGTAATCCCTACCTGACGGGTAGGTATTTTATCGTAAATTGAAATGACGAGTTTCAAAAAAAAAAACGTTTAGGGGTTCCCCAGCGCCCGAAGGCTTGAGTATTTCACAGTAAATAATAATAATTAATTAATATAAGCTTTAAAAGATGCTCCACGCTTTGTGAAGACGTCCGGCCGAATCGCGTCCTCCGGCCGGCGGCTCTCAGCACTAGATCATCGAGCGTAATCCCTACCTGACGGCTAGGTATTTTATTTAATCATAAAAATTTAAATATGAATGTAATAAATTTGAATTAAATTTTTAAACTGAATTTTTGGAAAAAAAAATATTTAATTATTTTTTTAATATTTGGATTATTCAACTTAAAATCTTTAATAATTTATTACCTACTATATTCAATATTTAAATTTGACATTTAATTTAATATTATTATTTTTTAACAAAATCAATACATCGCTATACTTATATTACAAAATTATTATATTAAAAATTCATTACTTTATATAATTATTATTTAATTGCTTTTTTTTTTCTATTACCAATTAATTTAAAATGTTAATTATTTATGTAATAAAAATGGTTACTCACGATAATAATCAGTGTTGAGATGTTTGGATGGTTGATTAGCACTAAGTACTAACACAAGTACAAAAAAACAAAAAATTCAAAAAAATTCAAAAAACTCAAAAAAACGCTTTTTACATAGGAGTACTCTCGACGATGTAAAACGCAATAATGATTCAGCGGGAGCGACGCGGCTCCGGCGAGGTGGCGAGGCGACCATATGGCGTGGCGTGACGTGACGAACGGAATGCGCCACTAGCGGCGCCGATTCAGAACATTTATTGTCGTTTTTCGACTTTCGAAAATTCATTGCTCAAAAACGGTTTATCCGAAAATTATAAAATTGACATCCTCTGATAGAGGACGTTCTGGAGCTTCTATCAAGGTATTTTACAAAGAAATCGGTGTTGCAGTTTCCGAGCGCTGGGACTTTAAAAAAATAAAAATTTTAAAAAAAACGCCTAGCGGTAACGTCACCCGGTATCGCAGGTGCACCCGTCACGTAGGCCACTAACAAATTCCTGGAAGCGCCGGTCATTAGTGTGTATACGCGACCGATTTAACGTATTATTTACGATATTAAAATATTTATAATATTATATATACGATTAAATAATTATTTTGAACGCGTACTGATATAATATATATGAAATACAAAAAAAATTAATTAATATTATTTAATAAATTATATTTAAAAAAATAATATATTAAAAAAATTATATTTAATAATATTATTGAACATATTAAATATTCAATAAATGAGCCTAAAATATAAGCCCTTCAATTTAGGAACTCGGACCCTATTATAAAAAAGACTCGCCGCGGCCAGATCAATGGGAATCTCGAATATTAGCTTTCTAGTATTAATATTCCCCGATTTAGAATTTTTAAACTCACATTTTGCTCTCAACGGTCTCCAGAACCATTAATCTGCCCAAGGTCCCCTTCGGTCCCCCCGTGAACCCATCGGGTCTAAACTCCGCGGACGGACTCGTCAGACCCCCTGCCATGACATATCGACGGCATCCGGCCGTGGCCCCGCGGGTTGTCCCGGTATCAGCATTTGACATCCCCGTAGCGGTATGTCAACTGCCCCGTAGCGGTATGCCAGCGATCCAGAATTCCGACCGTGCCCCTCGGTCCCCCGCGGACCGATCGGGTCTAAACTCGGTGGACGGACTCGTCAGACCCCCTGCCATGACATATCGACGGTATCCGGCCGTGGCCCGGCAGGTTGTCCCGGTATCGGCATTTGACATCCCCGTAGCGGTATGCCAACTACCCCGTAGCGGTATGCCAGCGATCCGGTATTCCGACCGTGCCCCTCGGTCCCCCCGTGGACCGATCGGGTCTAAACTCGTCGGACCTCCGGCCACGACATATTGACGGCATCCGGCTGAGGCACGGCGGGCCGTCCCGGAACCGGCACTCGACATCCCCGTAGCGGCATGCAGACAGCCCCGTAGCGGTATGCTAGCTGCCCCGTAGCGGTATGCCAACTGCCCCGTAGCGGTATGCAAGCTATTCGGAATTCTAACCGTTCCCCTCGGTACCCCCGTGGACCGATCGGGTCCAAACTCGTCGGACGGACTCGTCAGACCCCCTGCCATGACATATCGGCGGCATCCGGCCGTGGCTCGGTGGGTCGTCCCGGTATCGGCATTTGACATCCCCGTAGCGGTATGCCAACTGCCCCGTAGCGGTATGCCGGCAATCCGGAATTCTAACCGTTCCCCTCAGTCCCCCCGCTGACCGATCGGGTCCAAACTCGGCGGACGGACTCGTCAGACCCCCTGCCATGACATATCGACGGCATCCGGCCGTGGCCCGGCGGGTCGTCCCGGTATCGGCATTTGACATCCCCGTAGCGGCATGCCGACAGCCCCGTAGCGGTATGCTAGCTGCCCCGTAGCGGTACGCCGCACCGTGGCTACATGTTGACCCGTAGCGGCATGCCAACAGCCATTGACAACGAGACAAACTTCAAAAATTAACATAAAATAAAATCTAACAAAAACGACACTACAGACATCACTCTTAAAACATCATTAAAAACGTATCCCTTAAAACAACATAACCATAACGGGGGTAATGTGGAATTGAAGTAAAACTGTTAATAACATAATAAAATTACATTATGTACTTACTCCTGGAAACGTAAAATTAAAAATAAAATAGTAAAAAAAAATATCGGATACTTACGGTTGTGTTTTGTCGTTTCCCGCCAACAATAGTGGACCGGACCGGTGATTTTTTGAAATAGCGATTCTGCATCATCCAGCAGGCCGTCTATTGTCGCTTCAAATTTATCGAATATGGTGTTGATGATGGCCATGGAGGGTAATTCTTCCGCCAATACCACCTTGTTCCGGAAGACCTCCTGGTTGGCCATCTTGCCCGTACCTTTGTAGGCCTGCCGGAGATAATCGGCCGCGTAATTTATTTTCGCTACTACTTCCCGGTCCGGCACGCCGTCCACTTTCGGGAATGTACTGTCCCTGTATATAATTATGGAGGTCACCTTGTTGTAGAGTGGCAACAACGCCTTGAAATATGTGATCTCAGTCGCCATAGTGCTGCCACATTGCCGCCGGCTATATATATATATATAAAAAGAAACAACATTAAAATCGAGATTCGTTTGAATATAAGGTGTACGCTTACAGTTTCAGGTATTCCAGTATGGTTTCCGGGTACTGCAGCAGCCGGGTCCAATGTTCCGGAGGAATCCCGTCTTCCTCCGCCGCGATCTTGTCAAAGACGTACCGGAGACATCTGCTGATGGTCCCTATGTAATTATTAACGGCATCGGTTTGTTCGTGATGAGACATCAGCAGAAGCTCACGGTACATCTTCAGCAGCGGATACGAATCCGGGAGTCGCTGCTGCAGACCCATGTTGTTCAACTTTTTGAGTAATGTACTTTTTTGACTGTTTCTAGAAACGAAAAAAAAATTGTAGGTTTCGACATTCCGACGGTACTTCCGATTTATACTCACATCATCTGTGTGCCTCTTCCGATTGCTCATCCTCGACTACTTCTGGTTCGGCGGCGGCGGTGGCGGTGGCGGTGGCGGCTGTGGCGGTGGCGGCGGCGGCGACCTCTGGATTGTGGAGTGGGCGGCTCCGGGGCCGTTGCACCACCATCCGACGAGATTCGTCGTCGGACGGCGAGGAAGATCTGTCAAAAATATCCGTCGTTTCGGTTGCCCAAGCCGAAACATAATCTATTGGTGCAACGCCCGGGATCTGCCAGTCGCCGCTCCACAGCTCGTATTGCAATACGTTCAGAAGACTGAAAAAAAATACCGTTTTAGACACGCGCCGGAAGAAACCGACGACGAGTTTTTTTTATACTCACTTATGCAATCGTTTTCTCATCGAAACGTCGGACCACATCCGCGATCCGACGATCTTCTTTATTGTTCCCAGACGAACTAATCGTGAACCTCTGGAGCCGACCGACTTCATCGTTTCGACGAGTTTGTCAGCCGACTCCTGCACGGGGTGACGCAACTCACTCCCGTGCTTTGTTACGAGGTGCCGGTTCAGTTTGGACTCCGTCATAAAGGAACATAAGGGACAATGCTGAATTGGCTGTAGAAATAAAAAATAAATAAACATCATTGATACACATAATTATTTTCCGACGGGTACTTACCCTCGACAGTCCAAATCCCCTATTTAATTTTTCTCGGACACTCTTTGTCCCTGATCTGGCCGGTCGCCCTCTGATATCTGCGCAGTCATTATCCGATTCGGCGTCCGTTATGTTGTCCTAATAACGGATAAATAAAAAAATTAAATATCGGAGAAAGAGACGGACGAAAATCAATGGAATACTCACGAGACGCAGAGGAGAAGCCGGTCCCACCACCATCGTCTCGGGCTCTGAAATTCTCGAGGCGCACCGGGTTTCATCTAGTTCCATTATGTTCTGCTGCAAGAGACAAAATTAAAACAACAAAAAAATAATAAAAACGCGATATTTGACAAATAAATGAAAAAATATTAAAATTTGTAATACTCACGCTTTCATCGACGAACACGTATTCGTCAGACGCGACGACGTCGGACGACCCAGCGGCGGTTGCGGGTATTTTTTTTTCCAGCTGATTTTTCGTAGAGAACAGTTTGTACTTCTGTAAATTTGTTTTAAAAACTGACTCGGGATCAACAACAGTAGACGGGGGACAGGGGACAGGGGACCCGGGGGCCGAAATTACCACAGAATTTTCGTGTTCTGAAAACAAAAACAAAAACAATTCGATTACATAAATGTAATTATTTCAATATGATATTTACCTATCACCGAAGTCTCTATTTCCTCCCGGCTCAAACCTGTCAGCCTCATCGCTTTTTTGATTTTAAACCTTTTTACCAGAACCATTTCAAGGGCTTCCTTTATCAGTGCTCCTGGAAAAAAACACGTTGAATAAAAAAGAGTTAAAACCACGAACCGATCCGGTGTACGTACTTTTACGCCTACGTTCAGACTTGCTCGTCTTGCCGCCAACCACATTGTCGTTTGCCAAATTCAAGGCTATATTTACACGTTCCTTTTTTACATTTTTCTTCAATACCTTGATCGGTACGTCGTAAGTTAAAGAGGCATCAGCTAGCGACATACCATTTAGGCATGCCTTAACTGCCTCGTCCAATGATTTAGCTTTTAAAAAAGCTGTTTTCAAATTATCCACAGACGACATCTGTAGACAAAAAAGAATCTGTGAGACAAATAACAAGCTACCTAAAAATTTACGTATACGATATTTCCATAAAATCGAAAAAAAAAACAAAAAAATCTATAAGAGTACGTACTGAAAATAAAAAAAGAATATTGAAGCTTTAAAAGATGCTCCACGCTTTGTGAAGACGTCCGGCCGAATCGCGTCCTCCGGCCGGCAGCTCTCAGCACTAGATCATCGAGCGTAATCCCTACCTGACGGGTAGGTATTTTATTAAATTTATTAAATTCATTACTCAAAAACGGTTTGTCCGAAAATTATGAAATTTACATCAACTGATAGGGGAAGTTCTCGCGCTTCTATCAAGGTATTTTACAAAGAAATCGGTGTTGCCGTTTCCGAGCGCTGGAAGTTTAAAAAATAAAAATTTTTAAAAAAAGACGCCCGTCGGATCGGCCACCCGGTATCGTACGTGCACCTGTCACGTAGGCCACTAACAAATTCCTGGAAGCGCCGGTCATTAGTGTGTATACGCGACCGATTTAACGTATTATTTACGATATTAAAATATTTAAAATATTATATATACGATTAAATAATTATTTTGAACGCGAACTGATATAATATATATAATTATTTTAGAATGAACACGAATATTTAATATAATTGGCTATTAGTGTGGAACCCGCAATATTTAATTAATAAGCCCACGACGGGTAGGTGTTTAACGTAAAATCATATCCCGAGTTTAAAAAAAAAAATCGGCCAGGGGTTCCCTGGCGCCCTAAGGCTTGAGTACCTCACAGTAAACAATAATAATTAAATAATATTCAAGCTTTAAAAGATGCTCCACGCTTTGTGAAGACGTCCGGCCGAATCGCGTCCTCCGGCCGGCGGCTCTCAGCACTAGATCATCGAGCGTAATCCCTACCTGACGGGTAGGTATTTTATCGTAAATT